>APFE030472951.1:3713-38122 GCA_000404065.3 Pinus taeda | reverse complement strand
TTGGTTGACTTTTGAGGCATGTAAATGATGAATTTTTGTGTAATTTTCATGGCACTTAGATACTTTTACTCTCCTTGAACACTTCTAGAAGTTTTCTTGATGTAAATGGTAAATATTTAATGCATGGATAGGTTTCCTAAGTTTTAGAGGCAAGTTGTTTTGACTGCCTATTATCTAGTGATTAGTTTAGAATTAGTTAAAACAGCTCCTAGGAAGCTGAGCTCGACCCCTAGAGGTGGGAAAAGGAGTTACATCTTCTATATTATGCCTTCTCTTACTCATTTTCATGGTTGGACTCTTGAGGGAGAAGCTCCTATTGTATATTTCACTTGTATCTCTGCAATTTGAGAAAAAGGAAGACCAGGGTTTTGCAGACATCATTGGGATTCTTGTGGACTCTTGTGTTGATGGTGTGTTCTCTTATTGTAATTGTAAGTGTGTTTATGTGTTCCATCTCTTTCTTTATTGCCGCTTATTAAACAAATGAAGTGATAAAGTTTGAATTCATGCATGCCATGCTCAGCTTTTAAATTTGTTTAAGGTTTATGTTTTCCACTGCCTAGAGAGGATTCAAAGTCATTGTTTACCCTCTTTAACTTTTCTCTTTTCTTCCTTGATCATCCATTTCAGCTAAAGGCATCAGCACAAACTCCTACCTTGCCCCAAAGACCCCCCCTGCAAAAACTGAGCTCAATCCCTGCACCCTGAATTGCACTCCCTCCAATTGCCACCAAAAACCCCAAAAATTTTAAATCAACCCTCTTTATCAGTTTACTAGCCTAATATCAGTGTTCCTAATTGGGTCAGCTCATCCTATTGAAAGATCTACCGAGTTTGATCGGAGAGAGCCTTCTCTTGCCTCGTAGGGCTAGCTACGAGGCTGAATGGTTTGATGTAGCCTTGAGATTTGTCTATCTCAGCCTAGGTGAAATTTCAAGCGCTAACAGGCTGCTTGCCCCTCTCTAGTACCTGTGCTGGTGAAGAAAGCGAGGCCCCTTCCACCTGATGTGGAGATAACACTTGTTGTGATGAAGATGAAGGCGAGACCCCTTCCACCTGCTGTGGAGATAGTACTCGCCTGGCTGCTGCAAATAAGGCCCTTGGGCCTCTTCGATAAGTGACCAAAGGAGTGGATCTAACATGTCGGGTGACGGGAGCATCAGGCTGCTGAGATGGTCCTCCCACCTCACGAATGACCTCCTGATGTGGCTGATGTGGCACTGTGAAAAATTCACGGGAGATGAACTCCTCCCATGAAAGGCCCTGCTGAGTCAACTGATGTGAGACTATGAGCTTAATCAAACCATAATGGTATAGGCTCCTGTACTGTTGAGCTGGGGTCTTCTTCTGCAACATGGGCACCATCCTCCGAATGTTCTGAAATAAGAAAATCGGGATGTTCATCATCCTCACTCGGGTGAAATGCATCAAAAGGCGAATATGATAGGAGTACACCTGTGTAAATCTGCCCTCACAAGTAAAATAACGCATAATAAGCCTCATGATGGGAGCATACTCGCTCTGGAGAAATCTGAATGGAAAAACACCTGTCAAAAATTCCACAGATGATGGTCGGACATAGGGCTCTGTGCTTAGGCCACACCTCAACCACATTTGGTATCCCTATAGCCTGTGAGATCACCTCAGGAGTCAATATGAAGTTCACCCCTGCCAGAGTGACATGTCCATCACGGAGGTGCAAGACAAACAAGTGGGCCAACTCTCTATGATGCTGAATCTGAGAAATTCTCACACAGAAATCATAACAAGACATATACTGAAAATAACTCACTGCCATGGGGCAGGCCTATAATTCTGCCAGAGAGGTGGGCTCCTCTCACTTATGATGTCCACCCTTACGAGGCCTCCTCTCCTCTGTAGATGATGAATGGTCATCACTTTGCTCATAAGGCTCGGCTTCTGACATGGTTTTTGGAGCAAAGTGAACAAAATGAAAGACAAATGGAATTGTTGTCTCTGCCTGCAAAAAATGCTGAACTCTATGTTGTTTCAAGGGGAAAAACATGAGGGGAATGTTAGGGGAGGGAATTTCTTAATAAGGAATGGGAAACATATGAAAATAACAGGGAATTTCAAGGGAGATTTAGCAAATGATCATGCTTATAGGGACACATATTTGTAAATGGGAAATCATTTGCAAAGATTATTGCATATGGAAAAACATGCATGGAAATGCACATTGAACATATGTACATATTTAATAGGGAAATAGGGAAATCATGCACAAAACATGCTGACATATTTACCAACATTTTTGTTATTTACACATGCATATGGTAGAGGGGAATTAGGGTTTTCATTTTTGTGATTTGATGCTTTGGGAGAGGGGTAGGGTTTTCAGTTTTAGTGATTTAGGGATGAGAAGGGGATTTGTATTTCATTTATAAAATGATCATGGGGAAAAGAAATGTACATATGAGTGTGGGCAAAAGGGAAGGGAAGGAAACCAACTAAAGGGAAAAACAGCTTGAAACACCATAAACCCTAGCACAGTTTGCTCATTAATATTGCAGCCATATAAGTCTATTCATTTACAAGATTTGAGGTTAAAATCATAGCATGAGAGCTTACATCCATCACCAACCACAAAAATAATGTGTAAAGAGCCTACCTTGAACAAATTTGATGACTTGGAGAAAGATTGGGCAATTGTTTTGAAGTTTGCAGCAAGACAACTCAACGGGTCTCGCAGGCCTCCCAACGGGTCTCGCACCGCCCAACGGGTCGCGCCCGTTGTATTTTTGCACTGTGGAGGGGTGCTGGACGAGTCTCGCACCGCCCAACGGGTCGCACAGACCTCTCAACGGGTCTCGCACTGCTCTGCTGCCCGAAATCGCTGCAATTCCACTCCTTTCGCCTATCACTCTCTCAAACTCTCTCTTGCAAGCTTTCAAATGCACAATGAGAGTGAAAGGAGTGCACATATCTTTTATAAACTTCATTTGAAAAAATTTCATCCATAAACCCACTTTATAAGGTTTCTTTTGACACTTTTTTTAAAAAACACTGATTTTGGTTTCCTTTATCCTGAATTTGACTTTTTGAGTGCTTTGACTTGATTCTTTTTGCAGGTAGATCATCTGAAGGACCTTGGCAAGGGGACCAGGGTTGCAGTTTGTCTGCTTGAAGACTTTGAAATTTCATCATTTATTTACAAAACTGAGAAAATGACCTTGGGCTTTAAAAAACAGAGTTTTTAAATCCAAGGTAAAAATTGACTGTACTTGATAAAAATATCGAAGAAACATGTTAACTAACCTCCCTCTGGATTGCTGAGTACTCATGGATTTTCAGAGACATGACCTTGCAGAGACAAATGACCAAAACCCTAGACCTAGGAATTTGACAATAAGACACATCAAGACAAGCTTGAAAAATTGTAATAACTGATATGACCTGATCCAGCAAATCCAAGAGGGGCACAAAGACCAGCTCCTCCATCAGGTTTATGGCATGCCTAACGGGGTGCAAAATTTGACACTGATGAGACACCTACTAATGCAAATGCAAAGAGCTTTTTGATCACTGATGGAGGGCTTTCAAGACCGACACTAACAACTTGCATTCATGAAGGAAAGGGTGACAGTGTAAGATGTTATAAAGCATCCAGTTGCCCTTGCTGATGCTATTGATTTTTGGTAGCATCATATGTGCTCTAAGTCTCAAATTTTTTAGGGAGGCTTAGACACATGCATTCTCCAGTACCCAAAAATCGTTTAGGGAAATTCCACCTGGAGACATTTTTGTTAAAATAATTAGTTATTTTTAATGAGACCTTAAGTCTAAACTTAGGAAATTAAAATAATTAATGTTATTAATCTAAACTATGGGTGTAACTTCTAGAAGAAGATGAGGATCAAGCCATAATGATCTAAACCATTGATTAGAAGTAAATCTAGGTCGTTGGTAGTCCAACAGAAGGATATAAGAAGAGGATTGAGGGGCACTTGGAAAATATACACAGACAAAGTTCAGAAGATCGAATTTTTGAATCAGAGCAACTGCTGGTGAGAAATTCAAAGTGAGATTTTGCAGTGAGGGGCATGAATAGTTTTGGTTGGATATTTCTCCTAATCTAGGAATATTCAGCAGAGGAGGTAGAGAGAGATCTGGGAGAGGAAACGCTGAGCCAGAAGAGGCTGGTGCAGAACTACACAGGGCCATGCAGAGGCAACACAAAAGCCTTGAGGGAGTTTGAAATTTGCCGGAGGGTTCGATTTCTATAGCTAGAAGCTGAGGTGTGAGACCGGGAGAGAATAATTATGAATATCAAAGGCAAATCAATCAGCTAAGAAGAGTGACACAGGTAATAGATAGTGTGACACAGACACTGTGCAGAGGCATTGAAAAGGTAGCCAGGGGTTGTTCATTCAAGGGCTGGATCAACCAGGACTTCCAGTGATTGTGTGAGGTAATCTCACAAATATCTATATCAGTGATATTCTCTATAACTGGATTTTTAGGAAGACATCCAAAAGTTGTATTCAGAAATTACTACTGCATAATAATAAAACCCTCAGAGTTGCTACATTGATTTTCCCACATTGTTTTTTTCTGGGGACATTTGTCTAAAAATAACTGTCTAGATATGTTGTATTTATTTCCTGTTTAGTTTCTTGTTTCTTCTTAGAATTTAAATGGTATAGACTGCAATGTATTAGTTTCGCTATTTACAGTAGGAAACCATAACTAACTTGATTCAGAAATTAACAAGTAGAAGAAACTTAATCAGTTGTTGTAGTAGAAATTTGGGCATCCAAATTTTCACATGGTATCAGCGCTGCAGATGAAGAAAGAACAACAAATCTAGAAGACCCAATGTTGCGGGAAGAAGGTAATTCAAAATTCCCGTAGAGGAAACAATTCGAATCCCTAGAGGGTTTGCGCAGTTCAAGCTAGGAGTGCTAGATTTTCGTGGTAAATCTCTCTCTGTGTGAGTCGACAAAGAGGTAATATTTCCATCTAGAAATCCGTCAGCGACAAAAGGAGCAACACATCAAAATATTTAGTGAAGAGGTGTTTTTTGGTAGGACGCAGTTTTCTGCAGGCAGTTGCTGGGAAGAAAGACGTTAGAGGGAAGAGAGAGACACAGTTGAGGAAATTCTTCCTTAGAGGACTTCCAGCCAAGGAGTCTTAATTATCACTTGTTTAGTAGCAATGGAGAGGGGAAAATCTACAAGCTCTAGCAGAGAGTGTGTAGGCCAACCCAACAATAATGTAGAGGAGAGAGGAGGCAATTCAACATTTTTGCAGAGATGGCCACGGATGGGAAAGATCCATGGAAGAGCAACAAAATAGACATAGTTGCTACAAATTTCTCACATGGATTAGTAGCCTTGCTACAGGAGTGCAAAAAAATCAATCGTAGGAGGATCACTATGTCATCAGATGCAGCTAGTCATTCAAATGACAATTACATAGTTGGTTGCAGATAGTTTCCGGAAGATAGTTGTAGAACTAGTGCCAGTGACACAGGCAATGTGAATTTCCTAGTTGTAGTAGGCAGGTGTAGTTCCTGTCAGGAGATTCCCAGTGTAGAGCTTTGCAATGCAGTTTCCAGTGCAGGAGGACCGTGTGAGTTTCCAGGAGGGAATAGGGACATTTCACATAGGGAGATCGAGACTTGGAGGGAGTCTAGTTTCAAAGGGAGTGTCATGTCCCTTCTCAAATGAATTAGTCATGAGGTGCAACAACACAATTTTGGCTTAGGAGGAAGACCCGACATGCAGAACATAGGAACTATAGGCAATTTGATTTATTTCTAGCAGCTAGTGGAATGTGGGGCCACCACATGCATAATTCGAACTTGGCCAAAGAATGCATTGGAGGGAATTCAAACTAGTGGAAGGAGGGGTCCAAAAGAGGCTGCGTGAGATCCAAAGTAATAAAAGGGGATGGAGCTCTCATTTTGGAGCATTTTGATTATTTGAAAAACAAACTTACTCTTGTACGCTCTGCTACTTAGCGAGTCTATCGGCTGTTTAGCCACAAGTATTGAGTAGGGAAGATTCAACTTCTACTTTGGGGGACTATCCGTGCCCACCCTAGGGAGGTTGTTCTACAGAGGTTGTAGGAGTTTCAACATTGATTCATAGTTCATCCAGCCACACAGAGGAAGGGAATCAATATTTTCTAGGCAACCAAAAATATGGAGAGGAGGATTGAGCCAACCAGGAGGTCCCTAAATTGATGTGAGTTCTGGGAGCAAGGAAGGTAGAGGGCTGAGCGTATTTTCTCAGAGTTTTATAGCCAACCAGTTAGTACACACAACAATACGCATCTCTAGGTAGAGGGACTACGCAGTGGCTCCTGGTAGCAAATTCGTGGGGCTTAGGTGAGCAGCCATCAGGGCCAAGGGCCATCCAGGGCCAAGGGCCATCCAGGGAGCAAGGGATCAGCTACTACAGGTGAAACTATCATTGAGGGGTGTTTCTAGTTGGATTTTCAGGCTATTTCCTACTAGTCAAATTTGGTAGCAGTAGCCAGAGAGTGGCTCCCAAGAGGTCGAAAATCCAAAGTTAAAAACATGTAATTTCCCTTCTAGTTTTTTCTGGGTTTTGTCCAAGGAGTCTAAGGCTGAAAGGACATAATTTTCTGGGTAGTTTTTGGGCACATTCCAGTAGGTCAAAATCAACAGAACAATAGTTTTCTGGGACAACACAATGCATAGTAGTGCAACAAGTGAACAACAATCTTTCCAGCTATTCCATCACCTGGGTTTGGTCGATCTTGTCCTTGAGACAAGCCAAGGTGCACCACTTCATTCATATATTGCACTCACTCTCATATTTCATAATATATGGCTCAATAGTTCCAATTTTATAGTGTTTCATGGGTGTTTGATACATGTTTTTAATTTTATGTTGCTGCACTGTTTGTTTATTTGAAATATCACTTAAACTCCTATTTAGGAAAATTACAATGGTATCATATCCTAATTATTGGCTCAACTCTGGGGTTGGTTTCCTCTGAGAGGAGAATACTGGGATAACATCACTTACCAGAGGTAGAGGTATAAGAGTAGAGAAAGGGAGTTGGAAGTTACACCAGACATGGAGGAAAGAAGGCAAACAATGTTCGGAGAGGAGGAAATGATAGAGCTCAAGAGTATGGAGGAGATGGCTTTTGATAGCCTCTTGAGGGCTCTCAATGACTTGGCCAAGGGGAAAAAACACATGCCGGAGGAGATCAAATGATAGAGACAAGACAAAGCCACACCTAGAGGGTTTTTGTGTGGAGAGACTTACGAGGCTTCTCAGCTCTTTGATCATCCCTCACCAACAACGCAACACCCTTCAGTGAGTGTGCCTACTAGGGCCACATTACCCTCCTTCATACCAATACCACAAATTGAAACAACAAGGGAGGAAGACACTCCCCAAATGGGGGATTACTTCAGAGAGTGCCAGGTGATGGATGGAGATTTCAAAGAAGCCCTCTCCTTCAAAGATTACTGCAAGATCAAGAAGAGTGAGAGGAACAAGGGGTATGGAGGACAAGGGACCAAAAACTATGAGCTACAGAGAACTATAGGGAGGACGTTCTTCCCAACATTTGATGGCATTGCCAAGTGCACATCCAAGGTTTGGGTTGAAAATATGGACACGTACTTTCAACTCAACCGAATGACGGAACACGAGGCCATTAAGATGGCAGCACTGCACTTGGAGGGGGAAGCCCATGACTAGTGGTTTCACAACCTAACCACTTTGGGGCATGCCCAGATAGTTTCGTATGAGGACTTCACCAAGAGGGTGGTGGAGCAATCTGATCAGAGGGATTTGGAGGCATCCTTTAGGGAGCTAACATAACTGTGCTAGACAGGCAACCCATAGCAATATTTTTCTGATTTCTTGCATGTGTCAGTGATGGTCCCAAATCTATCCGAGGCCAGAAGGGTATACACCTTCATTGAGGGTTTACTTGAGCATTTGCCCAGACTAGTTAAGTCACGTAGACCCTCTATGCTGTAGGAGGCGGTGGTGTGTACCAGATATTTGCAAGGGACATCCCCAAGACCATAGCGCCATTCCCTACATGGACCCATTTCCCACAGAAGGGGCATGAGACTGGACCCCCACCACCGAGGACACACACATAGGGGAGGGGGAAACTAGATGGGGAGACATGGAAGGACATCTAGAGGAGGAAGATATGCTTCACATGCAAAGAGACTTGGGCACCAGGCCATAGGTGCACAACGGGTAGAGCACATTACATTGAAGTCTTTTCTGACAGTGACTAGGAGGACAAGGTGGAGAAGGATTGTGGTGGGATAGATGGAGAGAGTTCGGGGGACATAGGGCCACCACCACCACCACCTCCACAGGGAGGGGCATCTCTTGCTTCATCAAGGGGAGTCCTTGCTTCTCTATGTGGGATTCCTAAGTTTTTGACACTCTGACCAGAGGTACGGTACATGGACAGAGGGTGTCGGTACCAGTGGATAGTGGGGCTACCCACAACTTCATAGATGCATAGCTGGTCCAGAGGAGGGGCCTCACCATGACAAAGTTTGATGGATTCTCCGTCCTAGTGCCAGGTGAACGTACCATCCAGTGTACCAGGTATGTGCCCTCCTTGACAGTAGTTATGGGAAACTACTCAATGACAAAACACTTCTTTGTGGTCGATGTGCCAGACACCAATGTGGTGATGGGTGTCCAGTGGCTGTATTCCATTGGGAGAGTTACAATATATTAGAGGAAGCCTGAGATGGAGTTCATGGGGCCCGACGAAAAACTAGTGGTTTTGCAAGGCATGTAGTCTTATTTGCCTCAGACAGTTTCCACCCACATGATGCAGAATATCTTTGAAATGGGGAAATTTCATGGGTAGTCTAGTTGAGCATCTTAGAGGCTTGGGTAAAGGCATAGTAACCACCAACAGACATACATGCTCTTCTGGACAGGTACATAGTAGTGTTCAGAGACATTCTGCCAGGGAAACTACTAGATAGAGGGTTTGAGCACACAATTGAGCTAGATACGGGTATATAAGTAGTCATCACTACTCCTTACAGGCACCCCAAAGCCTATAAGGACGAGATAGAGATGGATATTCAGGAGCTGCTTGCTTTGGGTGACATCAGGCCTAGTACCAGTCCTTTTGCTTCTTCTGTAGTGCTAGTGAAGAAGAAGGATGGGACCCTCAAGATGTGCATAGACTACAGAGCCCTTAACAGGAAGACCCTCAAGAACTGGTACCCCATTCCCCACATTGATGAGTTGATGGATGAGCTTAGAGGAGCCAAGTACTTCTCTAAGATTGATTTGTGCTCTAGGTACCACCAGATCAAAGTTTGGGATTAGGACATCCCAAAAACAACATTCCGGTGTCACTATGGGCACTTTGAGTTTCTGGTCATGCCATTTAGGCTAACCAACACTTTGACCACATTTCAATCTTGCATGAACCACTGTTTCAGGGGCCACTGAGGAGGTTCGTGCTAGTGTTTTTTGATGACATCCTGATCTATATCCAGACATGGGAGGAGCACCTCCAACACTTACAAGAGGTATTGCGCATTCTGGAGGAGAAAAAATTCTATGTCAAGATCTCCAAATGCAAGTTTGGATTGAAAGAGATGCTTTATCTCGAGAATATCATTGGAGTAGAGGAGGTGAAGGTTCATGGGGAGAAGATCTGGGTCATCTGAGATTGGCAAGTACCCTGAGACGTGACTATGCTGAGAGGCTTCTTATTCATTTTCACTTACTACAGGAAATTTGTCTAGGGGTTCTCACATCTAGCATCACCCTTGACCGACTTGACCAATAAAGGGGCCTTCGCATGGATTGAGGGAGCACAAGCCGCTTTCGATCACCTCAAGGAGGTGATGATTAGATGCCTTGTTTTGGCACTCCCAGACTTTTCCCAATCATTCACAGTGGAGTGTGATGCTTCAGGGGTAGGAGTTTGAGCTATATTGTCACCAGAGGGGCAACCCATAGCTTTCAAGAGTCGGAAGCTCCTACCACATGAGATGTCATATTCTATATATGACAAGGAGATGTTGGGAATCATGAATGCATCAGCTAAGTTCTGCTAGTACTTGGTGGGCAACCGATTCCAACTGAAGACTAATCACAACAATCTTCAACATTTCATGGGGCAATAGGGCCTCAATGACAAGCAACAGAGATGGGTCAGCAAGGTGCAGTCCTATGACTTCGATATTGAGTATGCGCGAGGCAAGTAGTGGTGGCCAATGCTCTATTTAGGATACTGGTTGGGTTATCTCTTCTGAGCATCTGCTAGGATTAGAAGGCTCAACAGTTGGTTGATTACTCCAACGATAGGAAGGCATGCGAGGTGTTAAAGGGGACACATGCATATGAGCGTTACCGTGTGATGGATGAGGTCATCTATTACAAGGGGCTCATTTACTTAGTTCCCAACTCACAGTTGAGGGAGAAGGTACTCTAGGCAGCTCATGATTCACCACTTTCCAAACAGCAGAGGTTCTAGAAGACTTACATGGCTGTTCGGGAGAGGTTCACATAGAAAGGCCTCAAGGAGGACGTGTTGCAACACGTAAGGGATTGTGAGGCCTGCTAGCGGAACAACGGGAGCTGACTCACCCTATAGGGCTATTAAAACTACTTCCCATTCTAGAGGGGAAATGGGAAATTATATCGATGGATTTCATCACAGGACTCCGAACAGTACAGGGGAAGGATTGCATATATGTGGTGGTCGACAGACTAACCAAATTTTCCCACTTCTTCACCATCCTCACTAGATTCACGGCTGCCCAGGTTTCCAAGTTGTTCTTCTGGGAGGTTTTCAGACTGCATGGAATCCCCAAGAACATTGTTAGTGATAGAGACAGTAGATTCATGGGTGGCTTTTGGCAGGATCTTTTCAGGTTGGTTGGAATAGAGCTTACTCCTAGCACCAGTTACCATCCTCAGATAGATGACCAGAAAAAGAGGGTCAACTAGTGGTTGGAGGGGTACCTGAGGAACTATGTGATAGGTCAACAGAGGATGTGGATTTTGTGGTTGCACTTGGGCATGTTCTGCTACAACACCATGCACCACATGTCTATTGGTATGATTCCTTTCCTTGCCCTCTATGATTATGATGCTCTAACTTTTGCTGGTGTTATTTTCGGAGATAGTTGAGCCCTAAAGGCCAAATAATGGTTCCAAGAGAGCCAATATATCCTCAAAGCTCTCAAAGGATAATCTAGTGACAACCCAGAATAAATAAAAGCTATATGCAGATCGGCACATGGTAGATAGGAACTTTGAGGAGGGGGACATAGTGTACCTCCAGTTGCAACCTTATAGATAGTTTACGTTGAAACATAAGGGGGCCGAGAAGCGACAACCATTCTTGTATGGGCCCTACCAGGTGACTAGGCAGGTTGGGGAGGGGCCTATGAAAGGACATAATTTTTTGGGTGTTTTTTGGGCACATTCCACCAGGTCGAAATTAACAGAACAACAAGTTTTTGGGACATCACAGTGCATAGTAATGCAACAACTAAACAATCATCTTTCTAGCTATTTCATCACCTAGGTTTGGTCCAGCTTGTGCTTGAGAAAAGCCCAGTGCACCACTTCATTCATATATTTTACTCATGCTCTCATATTTCATAATATATGTCTCAACAGTTTTAATTTTACAGTGTTTCATGGGTGTTTAATACATGTTTTTAATTTTATGTTGTTGCGTTGTTTGTTTATTTGAAATATCATTTAAATTCCTATTTAAGAACATTACAGGGAGAAACCATATGGAAGCTAGTACTTTTGGATTTGGGGAGATCAGTCTCATTATTGCAGTAGTTGCAGCAACGGTGCAAAAGCATCAGAGAAGAAGAAGCAACCGTAGTATGAATATATCATATTTTTCCATGATTTCCCAGATATCTCTAGGAGGGAGGTGGGGTGATTTAGAGTTTTAGTTTGAAAGAGTTATAGATGGGAAAGATCCTTGAGGAGCCCACCTCTCGAATCAATTCCTTGTTATGGGAGCCCAGATCATAAGTAGTAGGATGGACTAGTGTCAGTTGGTGTAGAGGAGTTCCAGAGTGAAAATTGCAGAGGCTAGTAACGCTAGAGACTGAGCAATGAAGAGGAAAGTTGGAAGCATTACAGATGGCATAGAGTAGAGGTCAACAACAACACAAAAGCTTCAGAGTGTCAGTGTAGAGACTAGCAACAATCAGACTCCAGCAACAAGATACATCATACTAAAAACCAGTTCATTAATTTGGGATACTTTTCCAATGCTGATGCAATAGCAACAGTAGTTGGAGAAGGTTGCAGTGCAGATGAAGTTGGCAGTGGCAGTGCCAGCAATAACACAGATGCATAATTGAGAGGGAGTTGCAATACGGATGAAGTGTTGACAATGGCAGGGTCATCAACAGTACATATGCAACATTTATGTAGTAGTTGGAGGATAGGATGTCAGACATCAAAAACACAGAAGGAGATGTTACAGAACAAAGTGATGCTTCAGCAGCTTGCATTGCTAGAGCACATTCCTCGCTAAGAGGGAGTGTTTATTTGTTGTAGCATCAGATGCACTCTAAGTCTCAAATTTTGCAGGGAGGCTTAGACACATGCATTCTCCAATACCCAGAAATCCTTTTAGGAAATTCCACCCTAAGATAGTTTTATTAAAATAATTGATTATTTTTAATGGGGCCCTAAGTCTAAACTTAGGAAATTAAAATAATTAATGGGTATTAATATAAACTATGGGTGTAACTTCTAGAAGAAGACAAGGATCAAGCAAAAATTATCTAATCCATTGATTAGAATTTAATATGGGACATTGGTTTTCCAACAGAAAGATAGAAGAAGAGGCTTGAGGGGCACTTGGAAAATATACATAGAGAGAGTTGAGAAGATTAAATATCTGAGGCAGAGCAGTTTTCGGTGAGAAATTCAAAGTGAAATTTTGGAGTGAGGGGCAGGGATAGTTCTGGTTGGAGATTTTTTCTGATCTAAGAATACTCAGCAGAGGAGGTAGAGAGAGATCTAGGATAGGCAACGTTGAGCTAAAAGAGGTTCATGCAGAGCTACACAGGGCCACACAGAGGCAACGTAGGCTGACATAGAGACCATGCAGAAGCCTTGAGGGAGTCTGAAATTTGTCGAAGGGTTCGATTTCTGTAGCTGGAAGCTGGCGTGTGATACGAAGAGAGAATACGTTTGAATCTCAGAGGAAAATCCATCAACTAGGAAGAGTGATGTAGGTCCTAGAATGTGTGACACTGGTCTGACGCAGACACTACACAGAAGCAACCAGGGGTTTTTCATTCAAGGGATGGATCAACCAGGACTTCTAGTGATAGTGTGAGGTAATCCCACAAATATCTCTATCAGTGATATTCTCTATAACTGGATTTCCAGGAAGGCATCCAAAATTTGTATTTAGAAATTACTATTACATAATAATAAAACCCTCTAAGCTGCTGCACCGATTTTCCCGTATTGGTTTTTTTTGGGGACATTTGTCCAAAAATAACTGTGTAGATGTGTTGTATTTCTTTCCTGTTTAATTTCTTGTTTCCTCTTATAATTTAAATGGTGTAGACTACAATGTATTAGTTTTGCTATTTACTATAGGAAATAATAAGTAACTTGATTAAGAAATTAACAAGTAGGAGAAACTTAATCAGTTGTTGCAATAGAAATTTGGGCATCCAAATTTTCACAGATAACACCTTGGCCTATGCAGGAGCCACAAGATCCAATTTTAAGTTCCTTCTATTCGAGAATGAACAAATGGAAAATAACTTGTATACTGCCAGGCAAGAGGCAAAATAACTTAGAGAGTAGAGCGTAGTTTCCGCAATGGCAGAGATGAGGAAAACAATACTTGATGATATATCAAAACTTGAGACTACCATGCACAAGATATATGATGGATTCGTCACCGTGCATAAAGCAGTTGTCCATGTGCATGGATTACAACAATGGAGCAAAGGGTTTGTTCAAGCTCTCAGGAACATACATGCTGGCATCATCCATGTGTAAGAGTGGACAATGCGGTATAAATGGGCCCCGCTTCACTTGCCAAATATGATGAAGCCTCAGGAAGAGCTAGAGAAAGAAAGGGTCCAAATGTTGATCCAAAACTATGAGAAAATTTCCCCATTCGTCACTAGCATACAAGCGTCATATGCACAATTGTACAAGAGTTTGGATATCATGGTGAGATCACACATGATCCCTTCAATCGATTCCCTCACCGAGGCTAAACACAAGAATGAAGTTCGACTAGAGATCGATAGGTACATGGAGAAACTAATGCAAGAGGCCACCAGGAATGACTTGGAGCTCAACCCACATAACATGCATAAGTACATTAGTAGTCCCGTCATGGTCAACACCATGTTGCACATGCTTCAGGGCAAGTTGGATAAAGGTTCCAAGACCATATACCGAGATGCTATGAAGGCAAGAGTCTACTATCATAAATACACCATCAAATCCGTTTGGGGACTTCATCACATAATACCAAGCTTGGCATGAGTATATGACCAAGAATCACCAAGTGAAGGTTGCAGATTTGGTCTTTCCCCAAACTTCAGAGCCATAGTGTTTTGCCTTGTTAGGCTATCTCTAGCCTATTTTGTCTCTCATGGGTACATGTGGAAAATGTAATATTATTTTTGAATATGTTGTAAGTGAAATTCCAAGTGTCATTAGTGGAATGTGAAAGGCCATCATGTTATGTAATGAGTTATTTGTAAAGAAATGAAGAGTCATAAGGATAGTCAAAGAGTCACAAAGGGGAATGTCAAGGGTCACCCCACCCTTTGTTATAAATAGAACCTCATAACTCATAAAACATATTTTTTGGAGCCATGCTTTTGGATAGGATTAGGCTTAAAAAAGGCTTGGGAGTATTGTGAGGAGCCTTGGCTTCTATGCAATGTAGAGTGAGTATACTTCTTTGGAGGAGTAGTTGTTATTGATTGTAATGTTCCACTATTGGGGCTAGTGGTCATCAATGGTGTATGTATGGATGGAAATTTCACTTATAATAATAATAACAAAGCCAACACACTTTCATGCATATGTTGTTATTGTAGTTGGACTATTTTGGTTGCTTTAGCAATGTATGTTGTTTCACTTACACATTTACTTATGAACTAATTTGTATGCAATTGTATGAATGTTGTTGAATGTGTGTTGTTGGATTAACCTGTCACTTTAATTTGTGGACTATTATGCATTTTAGCTTGTGATGTCATTCCACTCTTGTGTTCCTTTCAAGATGCATACTATTACATGCTTCTAAGGGGCACACTTCCTTTTCCCCTATGTGTTTTAGAATCCCCATGCATCACACTTGATTTTCCAAAAGGTCACACACTTTCTTCAACCCAAAGTTATCATACTTATCTTTGCACACTACCACGTTCAAGGCACTACATGACCACCCACTACTGGGACTCCTACTCCAAACTATATGAGGTCTAGTTGGGACTTCTTATGGGGGAGATCCTCCAAATTTTGGCGGGTCCAGCACCATCAACAACCCCATAAGAATTTGGGAAGGTTTTGGTCATGTAGCATGGGTCTTACACATTCTTAAATAGATTGGTTCTTCCTTTCAGCTACACCATTTTGTTGATGATTGTAAGGAACTATTAGCTCCCTCTTAATCCCAACTTACTTGTAAGAGGCCATAAGTTATTTAAATGTATATTCTCCTCCATTACCTTATCTCAAAGTCTTGATCTTCTTTTCTAGTATATTCTCCACCTTTGCCTCGAATCCTTGAAAATTTTCAAATACTTCATCTTTAGATTTCAAGAAATATATAAAAGTAATTTTGGAGTGATCATCAATAAATGTTACATAGTGTTTATGACCACAAAGTTATTTTTTTGACACAGGTCCACAAACATCAGAGTGGATTATGTCCAAAATTTCATTGGATTTTGTATTACTACTAGGGAATGATTTCTTCACTTTTTTACCAAGGGCACACCCTTAACAGACTCCTTCATGCTATTCCTTTAATATGGGTATACTAGTCAACATTTGATTCAAGTATGGAAATATTTTGTAATGGATATGACCATAACTTCTATGCCACAACTCTCAAGAATTGATGTCTAAATGTACTAAAGCTTGAGGAGGATGAGTTAGCAGTCTATACAACTTCCCCTCATGAATCCTAATTGTCCTTGCATTTTATATACTAGATCCCTTTGCCCAAACAATTAATTTTCCATAGTTTTTTTTACCTTGTCTCCTTTATCTTCTAAATAAGATAGAGAAATCGATTTTTTTTCCAATCTAGGACATAAAGGACATTGCTGAGATGAATGTCCCCACTAGATTCTAGATCTATGGAGCAAGATCCAATCCTTTGATTGAATAACTATCCTTGTCCTCAAGTTCAACTTTGTGAGCAGAGCTTCCTTTGAATAGGGTATTGATATGTCCACACTCACCTATCATATGCCTTGAAGCTCTATTATCTTTTTTTGATAAAGTAAGAGTAGCACCTTATATTAAACTTAACCAGATGTACATAAATTTACAAAGGGCCACACCGACTCTGTGAGAATTCAATATTATGCGAGGCAGGCCAAACCAAACCCATCACCCAAAACCGAGGAAAATCCAGGGAGAACCTCCCATCAAGTCATATAACAGGCAGTCAAAGCTGCTGCACAAAAAAAAAGAGCCTAAACGATCTTGGAGGGCAAGTCCTTGAATCGTCGTAGGTCCCTAAGCCAAACAAAAACTACCCAACGGACCCGAAGGAGTTTTAAAGCAAAATATTCCGAAATAATTTTCGGATCCGACAAAAGTGCATAAACAATCCCCACTCTAGATCCAAAAACTTAGATCCAACGGTCATCAAGAATATTGGAAGGACAAGAAGCATGAGATTTAGCCGCCCGTTAAGGGCAATTTTCTCTCTCCTCGCCCTACGACATGTCGCTTAAAGAGTGGAATTGGAGCCAAACACGGAGAAACCAGAAACCATGCGGTCCCCGTCTAATATACCGCCAGTGGTTTTGGAGTGGTTGACAAGTGGGAAAACCTACATTCCCTTTTGCCACGTGTTGTCCCATGATTTCTTACAGTGGACAGTCCTTGAGCCAATCCCATTGTAGCACTAGTTGAATAGAAAATTGACAAACATACTCGATAGAAATTAAAAGATTTTTTTTGGGTCCGTTCAAAATGAACCAACAATCACCATTGTTGATCCAAAACCTAAGATCCAACAATCAACGAGAATATTGCAAGGATGAGAAGCGTGAGGGGCGGTTTTCTTGCTCCTCGCCCCACGACGTGTTGCTGAAAGAGTGGAATCGGAGACCCCCACAGAAAAACCGTAAACCGTTCAGACCCCGCCCAATATACTACTTGTGGTTTTGGTGCGGTTGACTCGTGGGAAGACCGCCACTTCCTTTCGCCATGTGTCATTCCTTGATTCCATCTAGCAGGTATTCCATGAGCCAATCCCACCCCCTAGAATCTCCTTCAGCCACCAACTTCACCAAATGACACTGGCTACCCCATCCTATGAAGTTGTCTGAGTCACACCTTTCGTCATTAAATCAGAAGGAGTCCAGACTAAGGAGCTCATCACCCTCCCTCTAGTCTTCAGGATCTCTATGTTCCAGCTTGTTAGTCCATAGGTCCATATCCTGGGTTGCTTGACAGAGATAGTTCCCCCGCAGTTTACCTGGGGGAAGTGAATCCCAAGTATATCTAGAATCCCTGTCCTTGTTTGTGACTCCCTCATTCGCCAAACGATTCACTAACATGTTGGCCTTCCTTTTCACATGAACAAAACTGATGGTTTTAAGGGTGCACAAGTTAGATTGGATACGGTAAAAAAACTTCAAGAGCTTCCATTGTTTTTACACTTTATCTAGAGAGTTTCCATTGCTGATTTTCTTAGCCTCTCTAATAATTAATTACGAATCCGCTTCAATATGGCATTGTGTGAGCTTGAATGCAGCAGGATTTCCAAGCATTTCTCTAATGCCATGAGCTCTGCCATGTTGTTTGTGGCCTTCCCCAAGTGGCCATGGAAGATCATCTGAATTTGACCCTGTTTGTCTCTTATGGCACCCCCAAAGCCTGCTGATCCTGGGTTGCCCTTGGCTGCTCCATCAATATTCACTTTTAAGAAACCATAGGGAGGAGGTTTCCATATGGTAGCACACTTGTTTATAAGGCTTCCTGTCTTCACTATTCCTGAAGGACTGATAGTCTAGAGACCCAAGAGAAGTAAAATTATCACCTCATGAGGTAGGGGAGGATATTTAGGGAGAGATCTCAGCAAGCCTCTTACTGTGTCTTTTATATACCTTATAATTTGCTCCATTATATGTTGAGGCTTGCTTGTTTTGTTTTTGAAGATGCGATTGTTGCGTTCTTTCCACACATTCCAGATGACAAAACCTAGAACCATAATCCAGGCTTTTTTCACGATCTCATTCCTTGAGAAATTCTTTCTCCAGTTCTTTAGAGTGTTGGATATGTTGTGCCTATCCCTATTGGTTTGTCTGAAAATAGAAACCACCCAATCCCACACTATTGAAGTGAAATGACATAGGTTGAGAAGGTGTTCAATCATCTCCTCATACCCACCGCAAAGGTAACACATGGAAGGACCAATGAAGCCTTTCTTGAGGAGATTCTCCCAAGTCAAGATCTTCTTATGATGTACTAGCCAAATGAAAAGCTTTATTTTCATCCAATACGGACTTTACCAAAGTTTCTTCGAGATCTAATCAGGATTCACAAAGCTAAATACTGTGACTTCCTGTTTGGCCTCTTTGAGGTTAAAGTTGCCTTCAATGTTCTTCCCCATCTTAATTGATCCATTGAGGAAGAGACAAGAATCCTTATGTTCTCGAGATCCTAGGTGAGGGCTTCTGCCTTGGTTTTCAGCTGGTTTTCGTTACTGTATCCTAGCTCCTTCCATTTCCTCCATTTTCCATTGTTCCTTCCCTAATCCCAGAAGTCATTTACCTGAACCATACCTTTGTTGTTTGTGTTATTTTTGAGATCTGCAAATTCATCCTTGTAAAGGTTGGGTTCCTGTTGCCAATTATCCTCTCAAAATCGAGCAAGATCCCCTGCTCGAATTTCCCAAAAACAATGTTGCTGTACAATGTTTTTATTATCCCAGGCAAGGTTCCAAATATGGGAGGCCCTAAATTTCCCTGAAATTCTAATATCTCCTTTTCCTGCCAGTGCTTGGCATATTTTTGTTTCCAAAGCTTAGCCTAGGGGGCATTTGGTTCCTTAATCCATATCCACCAAAGCTTGGCTCTCGAGACTCTGCTGAGGGTCTCAGGATCATGAAGCCCCAAACCACCATGGCTTTTGGGTTTACAAAGTTTATCCTGTGCCACTAGAGCCCACTTATTTTTCTCTTCCCCTCTGCCCCACAAAAAGTCCCTTTGAATGTTTCTTATTAGCTGCTTAATACCTTTAGGAGAAGGAAAAGCTGAAAAGATAAAAATGGGAATGGCCTACAAGACCGCCTGTGTGAGCACAAGACATCTTGCCAGATTTAACAATCTGCTTGTTCATTTTCTGATCTTGTCCTGAAGTTTATTTAAAATGGGTTCCCGCACTTTCTTGCTTAGCGGATTGTCAATAATAGGAATGCCAAGATATTTGGAAGGTAGCTGTTCTCTTTGAAATCCATGAATTTTGGCAATATTTCTCTTAATAGCAATATTAGTATTAAAGAAAAAACTTTGGACTTGTTAAGGCTTACGTCAGTGCCTACTGCCTTAGCAAAGTCATTTAAGGTATTTTTGTTTGCTCTGGCTCCCTGACGATAGGTATTCCCTGCAGCGTAGTATCATCTACAAATTGTTGATGAGTGTTTGCCTCTCCATCTACAGTATGTTTGATGCCTTGAATTCTTCCTTCAACATTTTCCATTTTAATCGTCCTACCTAGCCCTTCCATCATGAGGACAAAGAGGAATGGTGAAAGCGGATCTCCTTGTCTGAGCCCTCTGGTGGGAGTGAAGGTCCTTGAAGGAGCTCCATTAAGCAGTATGGAAAAACTGGTTGAGGTAACTAATGCCATGACCCATCTTATCCAGTTCTAATCAAAACCATAGGATTTTAGAATTTCTCTTATGTAATCCTAGCTCAATTTGTCATAGGCTTTCGTGGGGTCAAACTGAATGATCATGCCAGCTTGTTTGTTGCTTCTGAGAGAGTGTACCACCTCATGAGCTTGGATGATATTGTTGAGGATTTGTCTTCCCTCCACATAGCCTATTTGTTCCTCCAAAATGAGAGAGGGTAGAAGTGGTTTGAGTCGATTGGCTATTACTTTGGAGATAATTTTATACACCACATTACATAAGGCTATGGTCCGAAAACCATCTGGAGTCATGGCATTTTCCTGCTTTGGAATTAGAGCTACGAAGGATGCATTCAGAGCCTTTAATATCTTTTTGGATCTTCTTGAGTCTTCCACCACCTCGAGGATATCATGTTTGACAGTTTCCCAACAGGCCTTGAAGAAGTCTACATTGAAACCATCCGGGCCTGGTGCTTTTCCACTTTGCATTTCATTAATCACTTCACTGACCTCCTCTTTCAAAACTGGCCTGTTGAGATTGTGGTTGTCCTCTCTGGTAACCAGTTGAGGGATATATTGAGTGAAATGTTCAATGAACCTAGATCTGTCCTCCAGAGGCTCCTTTGCAATGTTGCAGAAGTGCTAATCAAGGACTAATTCCATATCACTGTGAGAAACTAGCTCAATGCCTTGAGAATATTTGATCTTTGTGATTCTATTGTGTGCCTTGTAAGCTATGGTGGTTTTGTGGAAGAATTTTGTGTTTCTTTCTCCCTCTTTAATCCATTGTATTCTTGATTTCTGCCTCCATAAAATTTCTTCTTATAAGCATCGATTCTCCCATTCTTCTTGCAGAGAGAGTTAATTTTTGCCTTTCTTCAGTGAAGCCATCTATGATGATGATCTGATTGATTTCCTGGAGCTTTAGCTCAGTTTCTATTTTGGCTTTGAAGATATCTCCAAATTCATTTTTGTTCCAAACTTTAAGACGAGATTTTATATGTTTAAGCTTCTGCTGGAGCATATACATTTTTGAACCCTGAATATTTAACTCCTCTCTCCACCATGTCTCAACGTTATTAGTGAAATTAGGATGAGAGAGCCAGGAATTTTCAAACCTGAAAGGTCTGTGTATCGGAGTGCCCATAAAGGTGTCTTCTAGCTGTACAAGCCAATGATCTGATCCGCCAAAGGGCAGAATGGAGGCTATCATGGCAGGTCTTGAGAGAAAGAGGTCCTCTGAAATCATGAAACTATAAAGTTTGGAAGCAGCTTGATGGGCCCCTCTCCTTCTTTTGTTCCAAGTGAAGGTTCCATTTATTGTTTCAGTGTCCACTAGCCTCATGCTCCTAATGAAGTTCTAGAAGGCCATGGAGTCTCTGCCTAGCTTTCTAGTGCCTCCTTTTTTTTCCGAAAGAGATCTTATCATATTGAAATCTCCTGCAACAATCCAGGGCAGAGTGGGATGTCTTTCTCTAAGTTCCTCCAAGTAAGTGACAAGCTTGAGCTTATCTGCTAGCTTTTGAGGTCCATAAACATTCGTAATCATGTTTATCTCCTTGTCCCCTACAGGTTAACATATCAGGGAAAGGTAGATCCTAGATGCTTCCACATCCAGAATTCCCAGTTTTGTGGGTCCCACAAGGTGAGAATCCCCCCCACCGAATGACCTGCCTTAACCTCTAAATATTCATAATTGAATAACCACTTATTATGAATAACTCTTATATTTTCCATTGAACATTTTGTCTCCTGAATAAAAACCATTTCTGGTTTTCCTTCTTTCATTCTGTTGCTAAGATTTCTTTGTTTACTTCTATTACCTATTCCTCTAATGTTCTAGGTTGTGAACTTCATTAAGAAATATTAGTAGAGGAATAGCTGGTAAGATCTTTCATCTTACCTGAGTTGATCAATAGTTTTCCACATTCGTTCAGCAGTTCATTCTCCCTCTTTCTTCCTCTTTTCCTACCAAAGCTCTTTGGAGATTGTGCCTTAGGATTCTCCATCATCTTGACCCCACTTGGCTTTTGGCTTTCATGATTTCTTTTGACTCCCTCTCCCTTTTCTTGTGACCTCCAGAGAAAGAGCTGTTGTACTCTATCATAGTCCTCTTTTGGCAGGGAGTCCACCCTTGTTTTTTTTCCTTGTTCCAGAAATTTTTCTAGATCTAGATTTTCCCTATCCAGAATCTCCTGTAATTCATGGTCCTTTGTTCCTGCTTCACTTGGAGTCATCTTCTGGTCCCTACTAATCTCCATCAGGCTTGGTAGATCATCCTTTTTTTGGTTTTCTACTGTGATATCCTCCATATCAGCTACCTTGTCCTGTTCTTTTGTTACATTCTCCATGTCTTGGACTGTCTCCTTATTCCCTCTTCTTCCTCCAGGATCTTGAAGCTGTTTTGTCTGGTGTTTTTGTCCTCATTTTCCTTCTTGTGTGAATGATTTCCTCCTTTTCCTTTACTCCCAACTTTGGTGAAAGCCTCGTGGTCTCTCTCAACAGTGGTTTTTTTATTATCTTCCCTGTTGATTGTGGGGTGGTCTCTGTATAGATGCCCATGTTCATGGTATTTGCGAAATTTTAATAGTATGTGTTCATAATCCACTATATGCACTCATTCTTCATCATATACTTCTAAAATGATCACTTCCGGGAGGGCTCCAGATAGATCCATTTCCACACATATCCGGGCAAATGAGGTGTATCTCCCTTTCAGAGTTGCCTCTGAGATTTTTAGAAAATGTCCCAGTTTGTTGCCTATGGTTTTTAAAGATTCTGACAACCCATAACCCAGAGGAAGGGAATATACTCTGATCAAAACCAATACTGAAGTGAATGTTTCACGTTCTAGGACAAAGTTCATCATCCATGGCTGCATGTAGAGTCCTGCTGCAACATAGAAATAGGGCCCCCCTTCAAACACTTTGTCTTTGTCTTCTAGGCTTGTGAACACTACTATGAAAAAACCTTTAGAACCCAGATGTAAATGTATTTCCCCCTTTGGCTTCTAGTGGCTCCTTATCCAGACATGTAAAGCCCTTTCCATTGGCCATAACCCCATGAACTTGCATATAATTTCATGCTCCATCATATGATCTCTGTGAGCTTGTATTTTTGGGTCACTTAACACGACTGGAGACTCAAGAGAAGTAAAATTCTCACCTCATGAGGCAAGGGAGGATCTTTAGGGAGAACTCTTAGCAAGCCTCTTACTGTGTCTTTGATTTTCCTTATAATTTGCTCCATTATATGTTGAGGCTTGCTTGTTTTGTTTTTGAAGATGCGATTGTTGCATTCTTTCCACACATTCCCGATGACAAAACCTAGAACCAGAATCCAGGATTTGTTCACGATCTCATTCCTTGAGAACTTCTTTCTCCAGTTCTTTAGAGTGTTGGATATGTTGTGCCTATCCCTTCAAACACTTTGTCTTTGTCTTCTAGGCTTGTGAACACTACTGTGAAAAAACCTTTAGAACCCAGATGTAAATGTATTTCCCCCTTTGGCTTCCAATGGCTCCTTATCTAGACATGTAAAGCCCTTTCCATTGGCCATAGCCCCATGAACTTGCATATAATTGCATGCTCTGTCATATGATATCTGTGAGCTTGTATCGCTGGGTCGCTTAACATAACTTGAGGAATAGTGCCTGACTTGGGCTTGCAGGCTGCAGTATTCTTTCTGGAAGTCAGTTTTTCACTACTACCTCCAATCTCCTCTTCTTTTCTTGTTTCCTCTTGATCCCCTTCCTGGTCCTGATCTCCGCTTCTTCCAGATGTCCCCTAACTTCTGGTTTCTGAGATCTTGTCTAGTGGTTTTTTGAAATGCTTCTTTCCCGGGTTCTGACTTCCTCCTGTGACTGCCTGGCTGTAGGAGGGAGTAGTACTCCCCCCTGCACTCCCCACCATGATGCCCTGAATACAAACCCTGTCTTCAACTCTAACCATAGCTTCTTCACTCCCAACTTCCCTTAGTCAACTTCACTAGTAACTTAACTAATCCTTGAAGCTCTATTATCGATTACCCACTTGTTTTCATATTCAAAGGAACATGTAAGTTATGAGTATAAACTTTCATCCTTGAATTTCTTAGATAGATTAGATATGAATCTAGTGATGTATCCTTTGATGGATTCAAAGAGACTCCTAAGAACCTTGTGACCTTCTTTCATATATCTTTCCATTGGAAAGAGAGAGAAAATATAGTTGCTATGAATATGTCTTCAAGAAATAATGCCAATAAACTCTGATCTTCAAGCTTCCTTTCTTCACCTTAGCTTCAATTCCATGTTGAGAAACCAAGTGCTAGATAGATTATTCCTCTTTCTTGATAATTACTTGTGAATGCTATTTGTTTTCTTATTTTATTTATGTTTTCTTCATCAAGCAATTATACAAAACTTCAAAGCATAAAGATCACAAAGAGACAAAAAACATCATAAATTAGGCTCCAAGCGAGGGAAAAACCCCACAAGGGAAAACCCAAACAATCCATCTCTTATAGAATCATATCAAAATGAGATATCCAAGACTTAAGATCAAGACTAAGACTGCCACAAATATCCAAGTCAACCCTCCTCAAAGTCTCCTCCAATAAATTAAAAGTCAACGATGGTCAAACATTATGAAATCTGGTCAATTTGCAAAAAATTTGGACCTATAGTGAAGAACAAATTTAAGACCTATAATTTTCATAAAGTTGCCCCATAAAATTTGTGTTGAAGGAAATATAACTAGGTTAGGTATTCATAAATGTACTTTCGATATTTGTATTTATTCAAGAAAATAAATATTATTTTTATAATATATGTCAATGAGTTTCTTGCTCATTGAAATAGGTCTAGCACAAGTTAAAGTGCTATAGGTGAGTCAAATAGTCAAAAGAAAATGTTGAAGACCTTAAGGGCATGTTGCACCAAGTATATGTTTGTATAGAAGTCAAAGAATACTCCTCCCCTCCTATGAAAAGGCACCATCAAAGAGTCTCCTTCAAGCATGTGACACTACCAAAGAAACTATCCAAAGTAAGCATAAGAAGTCGGCCTGCAAACAGTCTACAAGTCAGCCTAAAAGGAGGGAAAATCCTCTATAAATAGAAGTTGTCCACTCCATTACAATGTCAACCAACCAACTCTAGATTCTGTGAAGATAAGAGGCTAGAGAAAGGGTAATGAAGGACGAAGAAGAGGTCTCCTAGTGTAGCTAATGAAGGAGGAGAAAAGACGAAGTGAAGAGGACTGTTTCAAACAAAAATGAAAAACAATCCATAAACTAGTGTTGATTGGGTTTGAAACTAGGCCTACAAGGCCTCCCAGGTCAAGAGAAGAAGCCTATCTCTCTAGCGAAGGAAAAGGACCCTAATTCTCTAGGGTACCTCTCGCACATGCAAGAATTAGGACTATAATGTTAGTTGGAAGAAGGACGAAATGCAAAAGGAGGTGAACAAAGTACTGGGAATACATAGTGTAGAGAAAAGGAAGGACTTGACTTGTGCTTGGAGGATCTTCTAGTCAAGGGTCTAGGGTTTGGCATTGATCAAGAAAGAAGATTCAATAAGATAAAACTTACCAAAGGGTTTTCCTCTCAAGAGAAGAGGGGTTTTGACCCTGGCAGAGAGCCAACATCTTGTGTTCTTGTTTTATGTTTTTGATAGCAATTTGATGAAGTACACACACATGCATTAATAATAATAAGAATAAGAAGATTAAGCTAAAAATAAAAGTAAAAAGACTCCACAATTTGTTATCAAGTCAAGAAGAATCACACTACATTGCCTTAGATTCTTCAACATGGTATCATAGCTAAGGTGACACATCAAGGAAAAGGCATCTCAAGAACACTCATCAAGGAAGGACATCTAGAAAAGTTGAAGAATCAAGCCAAGGAGTCTCTATCACATCAAGGACAAGAAGTTCTATCATCTATCATTCATCAAGGGAGACTACAAAGCTAGAAGAAGAGCCTTATATAAAGGCACCTACAAAGAAGAGAAGATCAAAGAGGGACCTACATCAAACCACAAATCATCAAGCAAGCCCACTCGGAGAAGGCATCTTGAGGAACATCAAGATTTTATAATATCCCTCCCCTTAATAATAAATAATAAAAATAATAAATCATAAATTTTAAATAATAAATGAATTAAAATATATCAAGAAGTAAATAAAAATAATAAAAAGAAAAATAGTAATAACCATACTAATTTAAGCTCTAAATAAGAATAAATAGAAATAAAACAAGAAAACTATCAAAAAGAAGAAAATAAAACAAGAAGGCTAAAAATCAAAAGAAAAGTAAAGAAATAAAACAAGAAAGCTAAAAATCAAAAGAAAGTCACATGTAGACACATAGAGTGTGTACATGTGGTTTCCCATCCAATGTTTGTTCTATTTATTAGATGGTCAGGAAGATGGGAGGCATTCCATCATTCCAAGATTTTATCTTTCATTTTCTTGGGAGAATGGTGTTTTAAGACATAGGAGTCACTGACAGTAGTACGTTGATTGAGCGCTCGAGGGTGGCCAGTTGCAGCAAATCCTTGTGCAATTGAGCCTATGGTTGGGTCGAGAGTCATCCCCAAAACCTTGTTACAGTAAGCCTACTTCTACCACAGGTAAACACTATTCATAGTTTGAATTTAGTTTATTAATTATATGTTTATTTGGCTAAGGTAAGTGCCACTTTAATTTAAATTTAATGTTAATTAAAAAGTTAATTAGATATTTATTTTGGGCTGTTACATATGATATTAGAGCTTAGGTTCAACCCTTAGGGCCTATGGGCATCTTAGAAAAAAAAATTACTCTGTTTTGTTAGGATTTTTTTTAACTCTACTTGTTTTCAGGGAAACCATATTTCAGGGTTTTCACGTTGTGTCGTGCGTTTCATTTTGCATGTCAGGGCACGCTTCAATCCTATTCTCTGATATTTCCTTTAAGTAGGGCACGCTTCTAATTAATTGATTATTTTCTCGATATTATCAATTTATCAGAGAGAATTTTTGAAATTGAAAAATGCAATAGCTATTTTAAATTTCTGTTAAGTAAACATAGAAATGGTGATAAAGATTAGGTAAAATGATTTGAATTCTTTTGAAATCATAAGTAAATTTCGATTTAGTGTGAGTCCGCCCTAAGGCTCTCTAAATAAAAGAGATATGCAGGTTCCTAAAAAGAAAAAACTAGAAGTCAAATAATTAAACCCTTTTTTGTTGTCTTGGAATTCAAAAAAAGAGCCACACTACTCTAAAAGATGATATTTAAATTTAATTAAACGAATTACAAGTCTGGTTATCCTCATTCCAAATAAAATAAAATCGATTTTCGTAGATTAGGATTGGTCTATTTAGACGTGTGTAATTAAAAGAATCCTAAATGAGAAATGAAATCGAAATGTAAGACTTTGAATCGACTACTCAGATAATATTTCTTTTACTGGGTCTAGTAAGGGGACATCTCTACCCGCAACCAGATCGATCGATCCTGCAGGTTGATCTGCGGAGAGAATGGTTGCTATTTATTGCTTCTAGCCACCAAAACAAGAATGAGAGTTGAAAAGGATCCAATATTGTACTTGGGTGTCATTCAGATTTGTTAAGATTCCAAAGTAGAGTCGATTTAGATTCATGTGAATGTAAGGATAGGTTTCAGTAAATTTTGCTTAGCAGATTGAGGAATGGAGAAGAATAAGATTGCAACCAAATCCTCATACTTCGACAGAGGAAAAACTATGAGTGTTTGATTTGTATTTCTTTGAGTATTTAACTTCTATGCCTGTGTAAATGTTTATGTTTATTTTGCTTTCTTGTTTGGAATTGAAAATAAAAATGCAGAACAGAAGAAGAAACTGAAAAGAAATGCGGAGTTGAGGTCAAGAAAAATGCCAAATATGGCTTCAGTTGGCTTTTTAATACTGGACGACTCCTTAATTTGCCTAATGTGATGAACTATGGATTTGTTAGTAGTTTTTAACATTTCATTTTTTTTTCCTTATATTTTTGACAGGCAGGGAGATTGAGATTGAGCAGGTGTAGTGAATTTTGCTCATATAGTTGCTTGCATTTGGAAGTGGTACAGGTTGGTCCCAAGTCTAATTCTATCTGTTCCAGCGGACTCTTTTTCGATTAAACCTAGGTCTAAATATCCTTGTTTAATGTGTTTTGAAGTCACCTTAAGCCAATGAAAACTACGTTAATTCCGGGCCGGGTATCTCATATTTGTGCTTGGATATTTTATGTTTGTGTTTTCTATTGTTGTAGGTTGAGAAATGGGAACCCGAGTGGTTGGAGTCATGGGGATCGGGGCGAGATGGAAACTATTTTGAGGAAAATAGATGGGATTATCTTTACAATATAGTCAAGTGTACAGAGCAGAACATCTATTGATGAATCGAGCACAACACTTTTCGATCTCTATAGCTGATCAACTCTCACACATAGAGGACGAAAATAGAGTGTTGATGCGCTCTTGAATAGATGCGCAATAGAGCTAGGAGCTGCATTTAGTGATGCTATGGGTGAAAATATTTTATTTCCACACGTCACACTAACCCAATCTGCCGAGGAAAGTACCATCATCCCCTGAAGCAAGTGCGATGCTTAAACAAATATATGAATTATTTTAAAAAATTTAAGGAGTTCAAAATGAAACAGACGCCTGTTTGTTCTTTATGAAACAGAGTCCTCTTTATTTGTTGTTTGTGCATTAGAGAGACAGTTTTACAGTGAAGAGGAAAGTTAATCAATACTGTCACAATCCTTCAATGCAGGTTTAGATATTTAAAATATAAAAAATATAAAAACAAAACTGAAGCTCTATAGGTCATAGAAAGACTGAATAAATGTTCCTGGGGTTCTAGTTCATTTTCTATTATTTTCTAGCTTCATTACTTAGTGAAATATTTTTAAAGTTGGATCCACTGCTATTCCATTATTTTATCGGATTATTTTGTAGAACATCAGATAGGGAGAATAAGTTTTTTTTCTTAATTCACATTTTGAGTTTTAGTGGTTATGTTTTAAGATTTTGAATACTTAGATAAAGATCACTTTTTTTTTTTTTATTAACCGCATAAACAACACTAATAAGATCCTCTCTGCTAATTACTATCTAATCAGTGTCAAAGGACCTTCCTGCTACAACGATTTTTCGTTATTGTCTGGGTCTTTCCAATAGACTTGAACTTGTTAGGGGATTTGTATCTTCTATGGGGATCATAATTACATGTTTTTACGCTACAACCTTTTGTTGGAAAACCATCCATTCCATTCAGCATAGATAAAGCGAGCGCTCTACCATGTGAGCTATTCAATTTTTGATTTTGGATTAAGTTAATCACTGTTAAGATATTGCTTAATTTCCAATCCTTATTTTTTATGTTTAGTCTTGTGGATTTCTCCTTTATTGTAACACTTACGGTGTGGCTTCTTAATTGTCTTTAATAATTTGTCTCATAGTCACTTTAAGTCTTATTTATTGACAAAATAATTTACTAAGCTTTCAACAAAGAGACTTAAATTCAACACTTAAAAGGTGAGTTTTTATTTTTAACTGAGATACGACAACTTATTCAGATAAAATGAAGCAATGAAACCATTAAATTGCTCAATAAAGAGTGAAAACAAATTTAAAATTTACATTCTTCTTTTATATAGGTGATTATATTAGTGGCATCTAATGTTTGTTTCATAATCTTCTGGACAATAAGGTTGTATAAGGATAACACACAATTGTTTCTACTAAATAATTATCCTCTAAATTTGCAATCCAACAAATGACTATGGTATTTTCATCCAATCCATATTGTAAGCATATAAAAATTCAGTCACACTTTTAATTCAACTTCAACTCCCACTTTCCAGTGTTCAGTTCGAGGTATGTCATTGAAAGCATATTTAAATAGTTCTAGAAATTCCCTAATATCATTACGCAATAGAAGTTCTTGCAAGTTCTTTCAGTCAGAATTTAGGATCAAGTTCCATACAATGTGTACGTTCATTCTCATTCTTTATGTCAAAATCTATTTTAGATTTTTATCTGTCATCAAGTCTTGATCTTCAAAGACATTCTTATACCTGCATTGAACATTCTAGGTGCTTAATTTTAGTATTTTCACTTTTAAATGTGCAAACTCACAACTCTGGGCGACAACCTCTGACAGTTAAATTTCCAATTGTTTGATCCGACCGAACACTATGTGACAATTCATCTCATCTATCTCTAATGTTTCATCAAAATGATAAGAATTTGCCTTTAATTATCAGGATTTTCCTTCTTTTCATAGACACGATCCCCTCCCCTTCCACTTCCGTTAATTATGAATTATGTGCGACTGTTGTTTACTTAGTATTTATATTCATTATCCGAATAGAAATGGTGACTTTTCTTTATGAAAGGGAATTTATCTTGCATATGATGAATAGACAGATTGATACTAGATTCTCTATGGTTAAATATTGAGTTCTTTGAAAAATTGCATTTTTTTGTATTGAAAGTCAGAACTTAGGTATACAATGTATATTGTTGGTTTGTAAATAAGTTGGTAGTGGTAGATATTTCTTGCACATCTGTTAATCTATTGAAGAGATACCCATGTGCGCATCTGTTATCTGCTAATCTATGTGTTGCTTGCTTGGATCATGTTTCCTATGGAGTAGTTCATTATTCATGTTTCATTTTTTCTCTTTAATTTACATCTTTTAATGATAATTATGAAGGATATTGTAAATTGGGTTTATCTTTGTTAATAAAAAAGAATGATTATTATCCTCTACACTTAAATTAAGTTCAATTTATACAAATAATAAGTTGAGCTCATATCTATTGTTGATTTTATTATTGTAATTGCTCTGCAACAACAATAATATCCACTTATGTTCTTGGACTCTATGTTGTGAATATTGTTGCCTCAGTCACTATTCTCCTTCAAAGGGGAAACCCTTTGAGCACTGAATTCTAGATAGATGCAAGTATATCCTGTGTATCCGTATCACTTATCAGTATATACGTAAAAATGGTTTCATTTATAGTCTATAAGGATAATAATTTGTAATAAATAAGTGTGATATTAAAAATAATTATATATTCAGGATGAAAACAGACTTTGTTCTTTTAAGACACATCTATATATTTAATGAGTGATTTTTTGAAAAATAATAATATATTATAATATAATAATTAATTTTTGACATTGATGAGATTTATTTAATGAAGGTAAAACTTTATTAAATTCATAATTAAGATAAATTTATTTATTTTAATGAGTATTTATATACTTCTGACTTTTCAATGTATATAAAATATGGATGTGTTATATTGCTAAAGTTTATATATTGTTTAATATCTCAACAAGTAAGTTTATGACAATATTGGGAGGATAAGATACAAATCACATATATTTATGTAGTTTTTATTTTACTTTTATAATTGATAAATTATTAGAATTATATTTTTCCAAGAATAGCATAATTACTATAAATTAAATTATCTTACTTATTAAAATTCTTGTGAACTTTTGAAATTGGTAAGAGTTTGGATTTTAATATTTTTATGAGGGTTTAAAACAAAGATATAAACATAGAACAAAGGAAATAGATTGATGATGTTTCCATGAAGTTAAGATCAAGTGATGAATTCATGGAAATACATCTTAAACTATGAAGGTATTTTTCACATTAGTAATACTTGAATTAAGAAAATGTGCAGGGATGAGAACCATACTTGATTACTTACACAATTATGAGAATAGAAGTACACTCCCCTAAGGAGTACACGTCAAATGAAGTCAAATTGGAATAAATAATTATAGCCCTTAAGATAGTATCCATTTAATATTGAAGGGATAGTGAGAAAGGAGGAAAAGTTTGATCTCTAAAGTTAGCGGTACATAACTAAGAAAGTTATGCTATGATAAACTTACAATTTTCTATTGATAATAGTCATAACCAAAATGGAATGTCGAGATGAATGGAAAAGAATAATAGAATGATACTTATGGCGGGTAAGGAAAAGTCTCATAAATAGGTGTAATAAATCAACAAGAAGTCATTTCTAGAACTAGATGGAAGATTTCGGATTTAGGAATTATCATTATTAAATAACTTGGCACTCTCGATATCACAATTGAACAATGATTGATGATAATTAGTGAGGGTCATAATGATGACCTATACAATTTCAAATGGCCAAGATAGAAAGTATGAACTAGAACACTCATATTGGTGTAAGTTGACAGGTAAGAAGATGAATTTTATGAAGTTATGGCTTAGAGACTTGATATGGAGTAGCACATCAAGTTTATGATATTGTTGTTGAAAGAAGCTATTTCCAAGCACACTAACCATTTGGAACATTTTGGTGGATTAAGAAGGACAACGAATATGGATATTTATGACCTAATTTTTGAATTTCATTAAGTAGAAGGGTACAACAATAGATTAATTTTATTTTTTTTTGTATAGTGATGATAGAATTGTAACTTGATATTGATGATTTAAATGATTATACAAATGGTAATTAATTTCACTAATATTTAATTGGGGAAGGAAGAATGAGTGACATGAGATTAAGGCTCAAGATGGTGAGGCTCATTTAAAATTTAACGATGTACTTAGATGAGTATACCTACGGTGTAAATAGTCAACTTCCTAATATAAAGAACAAGAAGGGATTATCTAAAAGTAATTGGTATCTTGATGAAAACATGACACTAATAGCACTAATGAGATAACATATATCCTCGATGGATGTCGAGTAATCTTAGTTCATAGTTGGTATTCAATGTTTATACAAGCAAACAGAATTGATTTTTCTGATGAATCATGATAAGAATGCTTATAGTGTATATTTCTATATTTGATGGTTCTCATATTGATAATGTTTCATGATATGATGGTATGAGGGTAATCATGCATAGTGATGACGTATAATTATGGTGATTATGATATGCATAGCCATTGTGATGTTATGTCAAGGTGTATTGACATATTCATTTACTACGTGATGATAGGTATTTAATGTTGAATACTCATGATGGATATGATATGCATAACGTGGCATAGGAATTATGATGCTATAATATGAGGTTTATTGACATGTGGTTCATTTATTTTGTGAAGTCATGATATGTCTTTGATGCAAATATGTTGATGTTATAACTTATGATGGTATTTCATGAGGTGAAGCATGTGATATCCGCGTACAAATTTATGACATGCATGAGCATGCAGTTCGTTATTATTCATAATGTTGTGATTAACAATGATGAATGTTACATGATGAGATGCAAGACTTGGCATGTGGATTAGGATGGTATAGCTAATGCATTGGTTGCATGTTAAAGTTATAACATCAACATATTTACATCAAATATATATCACGACTTCACATAATAAATGAACCACATGTCAATAAACCTCATATTATAGCATCATAATTCCTATTCCATGTTATGCATATCATATCCATCATGAGTATTCAACATTAATTACCTATCATCACGCAGTAAATGAATATTTCAACATAACTTGACGTAACATCATAATACCTATGCATATCATCATCATCATAAGGATACATCATCACTATTGTAACAACTATATAAATACCATCATATCATGAATCATCATCAATATGAGAAACATCTCAATACTCATCAAATACAAAATAATACTCTAATAGCATTCTTATCATGATTCATCAGAAAAACCAATTTCATTTACTTTACAAACATTCAACTATGAACTAAGATTATTCAACATCCATCTAGGATCTATGTTATCTTATCAGTGTTATTAGTGTTATGTTTTCATCAAGATACCAATTAATTTTTCAATAATCATTTCCACTTCTTTCAACTAGGAAGTTGACCATTTACATCATAAGTATAATCATCTAAGTACATCGTTAAATTTCACATGAGCTTCATTATCTTGAGTCTTAATCTCTCATCATATATTCTTCCTTCCCCAAGGAAATTCTGGTGAAATTCATTGTTAAGATATTACTAGTCATATAATCATTATTTAAATCATCTATCTTAAAATCCATTTACCCTTTGGCTTACCAATTCCAATACCGCTATATGCAATTACATATAAACACTAGGTCATTATGATTTAATTTTATATCATGCTTAATTTACTTGCATGAGGTTTTGTTGATCCATGTTGACTTATACATACATCACTTAGCAATTATCATTTCATCTACAAAAATATTTTCTTATCTCGTCAAGTTCCTATCTCAATACCACTTGATTGCTTTATCGTAAATTCACCCTTCTTTAAGTTGGACAAGAGATTCTTGCTCATTAAATAGTATCT
>APFE030472945.1:8720-28044 GCA_000404065.3 Pinus taeda | reverse complement strand
GTTGGATAAATGCTCTTGAGCCCTCGATGGCTGGGATAGAGACCAACCTCATGGTTATTTGGTGATGTTTGACTCTGAAGTGGACTCATTGTTTGATGATTTGATGTGGATGGCCTCTGGAAGCCCTGGATGAGTTTTAATTGATGTGTTTTATGATATCCCATATTCATGCTTCAAATATGGCAAGGGGGTGAATTGTTGAAGAGAGATTTGGCTCAATCATTCTACGATCGGGTGGAACGTGGAAGTCCAATTCTGGGTTTGGATTTTGCATCATTAATGAAAGGTTATTTCTCCTTGTATTCATATGAGTATTTTGATGAATTATATGTGGTCCATATGGTTACACTTTCATGAATATTTTTTGCTACTATTATCTTGGCTATGTATGTGTTTTATGACAACAATCATGTCTGGCTCTTTATAATTGAATGATAAATGTATCTAAGGCCTAGTGGATGGAATGGTAATTTATGTGTTCATGCATCAATGATTCTTAGTGATTCTTTGCTAAGTATGAGACCCCTATGCTCAAAATTGTGAATTACACCTCTAGATTACACATTTGCAATATGTTTGACGAAATTCATGTCATGGCTAGTAAGGGTCTGTTCATGGTCTTGAACAAGTATTTTCCTTAGTACTTTCATTTCCATGTTATCTTACTGATTTGAAGAGATGAATCAATTATGGGCAGTGACTATGGCATACGAATTGGAGCTTCCTGCACCTTCCCGAGTGCACCTAGTTTTCCATGTTTCATGCTTAAAGAAGGTTATAGGTGACAAGATTCTAATTCAAACAATATTGCTAGAACTTTATGAGGAAGGAAAAATCATATTGGAACTTGAAGCAGTCAAAGAAACAAGAACTTGATAGCTATGAAATCGATCAATTTTAGAGTATCCAATCAAGTGGAAGAACTTACCCATTGAAGATTCCACATCGGAGGATGAGAATTTTATAGAAAAGCATCCGAAACTACTCAAGCATTGAGGACAACACTTTTTTGAAGGACAGGGGCATGTTAGGTCCGTATAATACTAGCGATTCCCCCATTAGTATTGTCATTATATCCCTTATTGTTATTATTGTGCCCCATAGAATCCCACCATTGTTATTTTTGTGCCTTTATATTATTATTGTTAGGTTGGCTTGGTTATATTGTGACCCCTTAGACTCCTATATTTAGAAAGGAGGTTTTGTCATTTGTATCATCCAAGAATTCTTCTTTTGTGTAATGTAAAGGGGTTTTCCCCCTAAAGAGGCTAAATTCTAAGGCATTGATCTATCTTTTCTATATTTTTGTTAGCTGGTTTCATAACATCCTCCTCTTCTTGTTCCTGTTCCTATTCATGTTCATGATGTGCTTCCTTCTCTCTTTTGCACAACTCTAGTTCTTCTTTGAGCTTTTTCTCTACTTCTTGCAACTTCTTCTCCATCTCTTCCAATATTTTCTAATGTCTTCTCTTATGTGCTCCTCCTATTGTGTTGTCGCCTCCTTTCTTCTATCTCCAAATCTACTCTCACAACAAGTAGATCTTCCTTGAACTTGTGGCTTTTCTCCGCTTCTATGCTTTTGGTAGTCTTTCTCTTTCCTTTGTCTTGTGTAGGTTTTATTCTTGTTGTTACTATTGTCCTTGCTGCTCCCTATGGTGTTGCTGCCTTGAGTGCTGCTAGTCACTCTATTGCCATGCTCAATGGTTCATTGAGCCTGGAGGAGTTATAGAAACATCTCCATGGGTATTCCTATGGCCAATGACATGCCCCATGGATCCAAGGATAGTGCACTCTCGGGCAGTGGTCCCTGTATAAGCCATGTGGATTTTACATATTGAAGCTTTTGATGTTGAAACGAAACTTCTTGAAGTCCTCGACCTTGCAATCCACTTCTTTTAAACTATAGTTCTTGTAGAACCCCATTGGAAAAGGAAGGATAGGCCATGGTTCCTTCTTCTTCCTGTGAATTCTAGCTAATAACCCTGTCAAGATGTGGTATGCAACCTCGTGCATGACCAGCCTGTTCATGGAAAACTTCGGCAACAAAAGTGGAGCCTTCTCTGTGTTGTACATCCTGATGAAGGTTCCATTGAGTGAGGCCTACTAGTCGAAAATGTTCAATAATGCCTCCATTGGGTCCTGGGACATGCAAGGCAGATCTTTCTCAAATATCATTGTGAACATAGGGGCAATTAAGTGGTCAGATAGTCTAGCCATGAATCCTCGGTAGCTACATTCTGAGAGCAACTTCAAATATATGTTCACAAAATTCTCTACAGGTGTCCATGCCCAACCAATGCCAGGAAACTATCAATGGGTAGAGATTTCATCGAGAAGGTATGAAGACATGAAGAATATTTCTTGTTGATCCTTGGGCAGACTCTGGGAATTTGATACATGCACTTTCAGCTGGAGAGGCAACATGTCAGACTATTTGAAATATTTTCCTTCAATTACAAGTTGATCCAACATAACAACTCAACTCTGCGAGAAGGTCTTCATACTCTCTTGGCCGTATGAGTGACATAAAAGATGACCAAGAATTGGTAAGCCTTCCCGAGTGTCTTCGTCTTGTATATCTGGTTAGTTTCGTCCTGAACTTTGATGGCTCCCTTATCCAACACTTCAAGATGTCTCTTGTGTTCGCGTTGCTATTGGGAGTGTAGAACGATGCATCCATCCTGTTCACCAGCTGTGGAAAATGATATATCTATTGATAATATTCCTCCCTCAAGGTAGAAAGCTCTATTCCACTGATACTTCCTAGTATCATCATCTCAGGATGAGTGTGTGAGACAATATAGTGGATCATGTCTCCGCATTCGAATACGGGATACGTGCATGAAACCTTGTACAATCCTAACTTATGAATATTGACATAGACTAGTTGGTCCTCCAGATTCTCCTCAAAGTTGTCTACTAATATAGTTTTGATGTCTTGCCATGTGATCTTGATGTCTTTCTCAATGAACATGTGTGTGTCTGTGTACACGGGAAAGCTCATAGATGCCTAATCAACCACATCTTTGGTACTACTTTCAACTGTCTTTTGATATAGCTTTCTTTGTAGCCATGTTACTTGTACTACTGAGAAGATGCTTAGAAACTTGTATTACATGGAGACAGAGAAGATATTCACGACAAAGAAATGTTAGCTAAAAAAACATAAAGCGACTCGAGAATCAATCAGAAAATAAACTGGGTGATTGTTTTGCAAGATTGTACAGTATTGACTCTAGGAGGATGGGATATTTTCAGCTAAAACTATGCATTGCATAGTTTGAGATGCTAGCGAGGCTTATTAGTGACTGGAACTATGAAAAGTACAATCTAGGGAAGCTGACAACTAACTACAACTGTGCAATGTGTAGTTCAGTCAAGCTAGGTTGCTCAATGGAACTCTGCATTGCATAGTTCCAGTGGGAAAGCATGGGACACTTCATCCCAGGATTTTTTAGAGCATATATGGGAGACAGTGTGAGAATCCTCTACACAATTCCCAAAGCCAAGTCAGAGCCTTGACCTCAAGGAATGAACAGTGCATATCGGGAGAAGCAAGATCTAGGCCAAGGCAACCTAGATTTTCCCAAGGGCAACCTAGAAACCCAAAGGACTCTATTTGTGTGCAAATTAGGTGTAGATCTTAGTGAATGGAAATGCATGAAATTTAAGCCAGTGTATAAATCATTCAAATGAAAAAGAAAAAAAAATCATGAAGAGAGTCACTGCAGTGGCGATCACTAGTGCAAAAACAAATTTATGCATGCGACACTAAGGAAATGCAATGTAAAACTCGAAATAACACTTCTACAATTTAAAATACATTAAAACAAAAAAATTCGTTCAATAATAGAAGGAAAACAACACTCACAAAAGACAAGAAATAAAAAGTGACAAAAGACGTGAAAGGAAAAACTTACCTAGAAAAGTTGTGTCGACTATGTCAAAGGTTCGTAGATGCCTCGGGAATTCCAGAGCTCCAAGATCAAATGTGTAGAATGAGCTCTGAGGTGTCCATCAAATAGATTTGGAAAACTTATGAAAAAGATATACTTGGTGGGAAGTTTCTAAAATTAACTTTTCATATAGCTCCTGCTGCTAAAAATATCGCCCTAAAATCTAGGGATGTTTTCTCGCTTTTTCTATTTTTTCTTTTCAGGAAAAGCTTCCCAGCTTGCACAGAAGGATTGCATAGTTCAGGAGGGAGCTAGGAAACCTACCAGCACATGCAACAAACAGTCACTAAGGGAAACACTTCTACATTCTTTCTGGGATGAGTGGCTCAAGATGTCTCTCAGTTCTACACACTTTCCAAGAGCAAGCCTAGATGTCTGTTGGGTCAGTGTAGTTTTGAGCATCAACTTACCCCTAGGTGGTTCTATGTAATTTTGCAAAGCAAGGTTTGGTTTCTTTCTATGTGCAATCTATGGGAGCAAGGCAGTTGGCCTGCTCTGTGCAGTTTTCCAGAGTAAGCTCGTTGGGATCGTTTGCACAGATTCTGAGTACAAGGCAGCTACTGGGCTACTCTGTACAAATTCTGAGTGCAGGGTAGTCGTTGGGCTGCTCTGCGAAATTCCTGATGGGAAGACAAAATTCCCTCCATGATTGCACAATTTTCCTAAATAGAACAAAGACAGGATGTGAACCAAGTGTTGGGTCAACTTGTGGTTGGTCGATAGAATGAGTAAGAGAACACAAGCTGTTAAATGATAGATAAGATCAAATAAACACAAGTACTTGATCCATGAGGTAAATCTGCTATGATTTCAAGGAGGGAGGCTCCAAAATGAAGCAAAGGAAAAATTTTGGAGGGTGGTTGTAGCTGCTACAACAGGTCCTTCATAGGGAATTCCTCAACCTCTCAAAGGAGTGGTATTCCTTGATTTTGTAGACTGTGGGGCAGAGCGTGCCATCTCCTCTAGCATGTTTGTAAAATCTCAGTCCCCAAAAGCCTAAAAAAGTCTTAAAAATGGAGGACAACTTGCTCTTACTTCTCTAAGTATAGAGGGGCTAATTTAGGGTTTGCATAGATGATGCTATGGTTTCTTATGACAACCTTAGGACTTTTTAATTATGTTTTCATATATAGAGGCTCACTTGCTTCCTTGACAATATATTTCTTCACTTCCTCAGCCCTTTCTTCACCATGTACAAGCCAAGAGGTTAGGGACGTTAGCTGTGCATCTCCCAATATTGAATTGGGCTCCTAGAAGTTAATGTTTGTGAGGATCATTTTGTGCATGTAGAACTCAAGTAATTTATCCCTAAATGTTGACTTGATGGCATAAATCAATGAGCTTCCTATAATCCTGAAATGGGAGAGAGTCATATTATGCCAATGTTTTCATTTGAAATAAGAACCATTATTATTTGAGGAATATTTCATATGATTTGGATGGCTGCCTACACTGGATGGCTTCCATCTCTAATATTTCCATGGTGGTAAGTTGCGAGTCCTTCTCCTCTAGTTGCTCTCTTAACCTCTAATTTTCTAATTGCACTTACCCTCTCTTGCTTGACTCTTTAAATCTAAAGTCAACCATTTCTTCACCCATTTTATTCATCTTTTCTTCCACAAGGTCCACATCTTCAATTTTCTTGGACTCAGCAATTTGCATCCACCAATGTGACTGACCTCTCTTTTTTTCGAACTCAAGAATGACGGGGACTACAAATTTTTCATGTATGATTCAAACTTGTTCATAAAACTCGTAGTAGGACCCAAGACCAGGTTGTTGATCAGTCTCTTAGAGTTATTGTGATATTTTTTCTCCCCCTTGAGGTATTGTTGCTCCTTCATGTAGCAGTATCCTCCCTATTCTATAGAAAAACTTCCCCTTCCTATAATGGTCCCTTTTCTTCCTTTACTTGGGTAGTTTTTGCTTGTAATTTCTTGGCTCTAACAACCCTAGTGGTTTCCATTCTTACGTATGTATAAGGTTACTTTCCCTTGGTATTGAGGGAGCTGAATTCCTCAATTTTCCCTTTTCCTCATCGCAATTCTCCTTCTCAGTGGCTGATAGGTTCTTCAATTATAATTGGGACTGCTGAGGGAGGTTGAGTCTTCCCTCATTTGATCCTAGTGCTCTTCCTTCTTTTGAAATATAAGAGGCCTTTCTTGGGCTACCTCCTTTGGGTTTTGGTAGATCTTCTAATGAGCTCTACATTCAAATGGATGGAAAGTCCTCTTATAACAGTGGTGGTACTATCTTCCCCTTGAGAGTGAAGGGACACAACAAATTCATGGGATATTTCATCATCATACCCCATTAGCTGCTTAAATAATCCCATCCATTATTGCCTTCTAAATATATCTCTGACAGGAAGATGCTAGTGGATTCTTTTAGTGTATGTGAGATCCCTTCTATTGAAACCCCTCCCATGTTTCCTATTTTTGCTTCCTCAAGTTTCCTCAAAGAAGGGAAACAAGGCTTGCACATTCTAGGAATAGTAACACACTAGAATACAACTAATTATTCCATCATGTGTTACTTTATCAAAATTTTGTTGTTAAGACTGACAAACAAATAATATGTGTTTGAGTTAGTAGTAATAACAATTTGATAATTATTTAGATTGAAAATACATAAAAACCCTTATGCTTCTAATATCCTTCAATATATTTGTTTTTCACAATATTTTTATATAAATATTGCACGCTACACTTATTGCCCATGATAATGGGGAATCCATGTCTATTTATAAGATATTGGGTGTCATCATCTATCGATTTCTTTTATGGTGATATAGAAATCTCATTTTAGGAGTATGAATATACAAAAACTTTACCATCATCACTATAAGGGTTTGGTTTTTTTGGGCTGGAACATTAATCTTCATTAAGAGACTTGATAGCCAGACATGGCAGATCGTTTGCAGATCAAAAAGAGGCCAAGGGAAGAATACCAAGGAAATTTTGTTTCAAGACCACCAACAAGAATTTCCATGAATACATCATGCTCATCGCCTACTTCTACCCTCTACATATGTGAGATGGTAGAAACCATGAAGCTTCCACATATATATAGAGATTATCATGTACAGAGCTTTGGGCATGTAGGCATGGGTAGTGTTCAATTTATTGTGACTGGGGCTGACATAATACTTGTTGTCCATTCCTATAAGGATCTAGTGCTATGGAGAAGAGAAGGAGATCAAATTTCACCTATTCACTATAACATCAACATCAGCGCTGGTGCCGACCGTGTGAAGGGTTTTATCATATCTATATGTTACAACAAACACAATAATTTATTTCTAATAGTGCATATGTGTTAGAAATTGTAATTACTCCCGCATGTGGAGTTGGATAAAGTTAGAGAATCATTTAATTGGGTGTTAAGCATTGATTCAAGTCAAGTGATGGATGATGAGTTAAGTGAAGTCCATATTTAGAGTGTGAGTTAATTGAATTAAGTGTGTGTTCATCATAAGTTATTTTAGGTGAGTCACTACTTGGAAAATATTAAATAACCTTGGTCGAGTTCATTGTAAGAATAAAGTTTTTGCTTTATCAATAGAAGAGCAGCAAATTGTGTGATTTGTGTGAATATTTGTTTTGTCTCCTTTGTCTTTCTGACAAATTGGTATCAGAGTGAGGTTAGAGAGAGAAAGACATAACGAATTAGCAACAATCCATGTAAGAGAAAAAATATATTTTTTTCTCGTGATTAATGCTATAACACACCTTGTAAGTTGCACACAAAGAATTATAAGGCATACGAGTATCAACCAACACAATGTTACAGGAGGAAAACTTAGACGCTTTTGCATTCATGCAGGTCGAACTTTCGTTGGAAGCGTTAGAGCTCTCCTTCATTCTTTCCACACTACTCTTCATAAAAGCAAAGATTTATATCGTGAAAAGGTTTTTCCCAAATTTTGTTGACGTTTCAAAACCAATTTGATTTGGAGAAGTAGCGGCAATTGTTGTGGACAACCTGGAGTAGCACAAGCGTTGCATCATTAATGCGTTCTCCATTATCATGGAAGGTGTGATCACGCAGGCATCGAAAGAACGTTTTAAAATAGTTTCTAAAGTTTTTAAACATCAAGTGCGCACGGTGTTAAAGAGATATTGGAGAAGTTTTTAAAAGGTAATATTTAAAGGGAAGCTTTATGAAAGTATTCTTCTATAAATGTTTGACATGAAAATCGAAATTTTATTTTAAAAGGTCAATTTGTGGATCTAAAGTTATTAAGGAGATAGTTTTGGTTTGGAAAAAGAAATCCATTGTTTTGGTTTGGAAAAAGAAATCCATTTAAAAGGTTATGCTAAAAGGGTTGAAGAATTATTAAAGTGTTTTTATAATTCAAAAAAGAAAAAAAAAAGTGTTTTGGAGAGAAAGATTTGGAAATAAGTTTTTTTGTTTTTTTTTTTTTTTTTTTTTAAGGCAAGTGGTTTTATTGGAAAAATGATATTATGGGGCTTTGGCAAAAGTCCAACGATTCATGAATTTCGTGTTTTGTCAATCATGAAATTTTTTTTGGTGAAGATTGTGTCTTACGATGGGCATATTGAAAATCATATATCTTTCAGGGGTGATATGGAAGACAACCTCATGCAATTAGCAAGAAGCTATAAAAAAATGAATGACAATAGTCATGTGTTGCAAAAGAGCAATTGAAGAAGACTAAGAAAAGGAATCGAAAAAATAAGTAAGATTGTTGGCGTGTTTAGAAAGGTTTAGGGCGTAATCGAGGAACTAATAAGTCTAGCAAAAGACGAAGAAGAATTTTGGTGCAAAGGGGAGTGACATGCATCAACAGGTTATGTCACAAGCAAAGAAGTCACCCGCAGATCTGAGAGTAGATGAGAAAGACTCTGAGATGAAAAAAAAGCTTGGAGAATCCCACTCAAAAGTGGATGATGGATTTCAAGACCATAAAATTTAAACCCATTATGTAAGCATGCATATGGATGAATAAGATGTAACAAAGATTGTGGAGAGAGAAGCAGTAGCCCTTGTATGTGAAGCAAAGCAAGGGCATATACATGCTCAAGGAATCCATTGAAGCGTGGATGATGTAGATGATTGTGAATCCCACTGTGATGAGACACATGTCGATGATGACTACAAAGTTATATGTGAATTGGTGAATCTAGCCATAGTTGATGGATTTGGTGAAGTTGAAATTGTCAATGAAATTAACAATGAGCACATGAATGCTCGGATATCGCACCATAGTGCGGATGGAAATTATGTTGATGATATGTGTGCTTTTGTTTTTGAAACAAATATTGATTGTGGAAATATGGTAAGTGCAATGTTTGATGAAACATTGAAGGTTGAAGCTGCCATTGTAGCAGCAAGATATGAAGCAGTTAGAATTGATCACGAAGCAGTATGTCATCTAGCAAGAGTTGATGATCAAGAACATGATGAAGTGATTGAAGAGCTTTTGATGAGAATATCGACTAACAACATAACAGTGGAAGACAACCTCCATGCAGTTGAAAATAAGACATATGTAGAGAAGGAAGCTCTCACTTAAGAGAATCATATTAAAGATATTTTTAACATTGTTTTTGAATATGAAGGAGTTCAAAAAAGCATGGAAGTAGAAGTTGAAAACAAGGTTGTTAATAAATTTGATGCAGATTTGAATCTCACTAAAGAATGGATTCAGAAACCAATATAATAAATTGAAGCAAGTCTTAAAGCAACAGCTGGAATAAAAGAATTGAATGATATGGTGAATACTGATCTTAAGTGTGTAGGTTACTGAAAAAATAAATAAAAAATAGTAGTACCTAATGATGAAAGTGAAAAGAATTATATGGATGTTTCTGAAGACAAAGATGAATTCATTGGAACCATTTTTCAACAATGGAGACAAGAAGATATAAGATTCTGCTATGAAGAAATGTGGTAGAAAGAAATCCAGGAATATGAAGCGTAAGAAGCAAAGCAAAGAAGACAACCTGAAGATGCAATGTTGTGGCAACGGTCCATGGTTGAACGAATATTTGAAAAGGAAGGTGTAGTAGACAAGATCAGATTGCATTTCAGCACAATATCAAGAAAATTCAAAGAAAAATCACAAAAACAACAAGTAAAGGAATATGGGGCCTACAACAAGAACACACAATAGAGAATGAAGCAATTTCGAGGATTTAAATTTGGAAGAAGAGAAAAAGAAAATGCGAAGCTGTGAAAATCTTGAGTCATTGTAAGCCTAGATGAGACATAAACCAACATGCATGCTTCAGTGATAATTGAGTCAATTTCTACTGTAAGCCTAACATGCATATTTGAGTCATGTTGATTCATGTTGAGTCATACGGTCGTAATTAAGGGGGAGTGTTAGAAATTGTATTTACTCCTGCATGTGGAGTTGGCTAAAATTAGAGAATCAGTTAATTAAGTGTTGAGTGTTGAGTAAAGTCAAGTGATGGATGAAGAGTTAAGTATAGTCCATATTTAGAGTTTGAGTTATCTGATTTAAGTGGGTGCATGTTAAGTTATTTCAGGCAAGCCACTACTTGGAAAATGTTAAATACCGTTCACCAGGTTTATTGTAAGAATCACGTTTTTGTGTGTTCAATAGAAAAGCCACAACTCGTGTGATTTGTGTGAATTTGTGTTTTCTGTCCTATGTATTTCCAACAATATGGCGTATCATAATAAACGGGAACATTACACCATTGAAATAATAATCCTCGATATTGCATCTATACAACCAGGAGGAACTTTAAAGACCATACACCTTTTTCCTGTAGAGTCTCGTGTAAACGAATGGTGTTTTGATATTCCAAATTGTAGGGCCATCATTCATGATTTGAGGTACCATACACTTAAGTGTTGTGAATTAAAAGAGTACACATTATTGTTTGCAATAACAAATCTAGGTTTCACAAATGCTAGTCCAGATAACATTTGGAGTATTTGTTCAAATATGGAAAGTCCAAGTTTGGGAAATATGGACATTGTGATATATGAGCAAATTTCTTTTAGTAAAAGTAATGGAAGGGTTGGATTTGAATTCAAATTTTGGATTTGAATACTGCAAAAATAAATATTTCTCCCTCGGCCTACTACTAAAGAGATCATAAAGTTCGTCATGTTGTGTGGGAGAAATACACTAATTATTCAACAAGATTCATTGTAGATTGAAGTGGTAGAGATCTGCGGCAAAAACCCTGTTTCAATCAACGTCAAAAATACAAATATTATTATGGTCTGTGAAGCTTACTATTTATATAAAAGATCCCAGTTTATCTGTAGTGTAGAATCCAGAAAAAATCACGTTTGTAATCTTCAAGGTGAGATTTCATTGACCCATGAAGATCACCTACTTGTAGAATGGCCAACGTTGGATTACGTGACGTGCACCATCGATAAAGCGATGGGTATAGAGTGTGAATGTTAGCAGCATTATTACAGGGAAATGCTTGGACAGGATCAATTTGGAGGATCGCAATGGTTCTAAAATTAGAAAGGCAGTATTGAATGATGTAGTCGAGGAATTTGCATTCGATGAAATCACTCACGATATTTTCATGGGAAATGATGGTAGACTTTGTGGCATTTGGTCCAATGAATTCTACAAGGATGGAGGAGAATTGAGGAGCTAAAGCCTATATGAACATGGACGACCTGAGGTGTTTAGGAGCTCAAATATATATATCTATATATATATATTATAAATTAGGGGTATTACATGCAACTCAAATTTGAGATACTTGTATTTAATCTTCTCAACCAAAAAATAGATTTAAGGATCCCTCATTATGCTTCCATCAACCAACATCATCTTTAGCATTGATTTTCATCTAGATTTGGTGCTTAGACCCATTCATGTGTAGCCTACATGCTCTGCATACTGAATCACTTTGTTTTATAGTCTCTAGCATGAGGTTATATGGGTAATATCCCTAAATGCATGGGAAATATCAAAAAATTCCATATGGGTACATTTATAATACCATTGGGATAGTTGGGTACAAATACCAACTAGTCTCATGCTTATGGGAGGTTGGTAGTTCAGCTACTGATGCTCTCATCAACTAGTTGCTTGGAAATTGGGTTTCCAAATTTTAGATTCAACAAAATAATTCTTGGAATGGGTTATTTTAGTAGGAAAATATTTTCCACCATTCCCGTTTTCCAATTCCAACTCATGGCTTATGGTCCATGTCAGTGCTCACATGCATTATTTTTTTGATAATTTCATTAATGTAAATACAACACATAGTGAACATTCTATGTTTACACCATTCCACATTTACATGTTTGCTTAGGCAACAATAGTATAATTTAATTACAATATTAACAAGGAACCAAATGAGTGGTGTTACGAATTTCTTGTTGTGCTTTGAGGTTTCATTCTTGTAGTTTGATCCGCAGAGGCTTACTTTATCCCTTAAGACTTGATTTTCCTCCCTCCACTATGTATAGTTCCCCACAATCCATACTTCATTCTCAAAATCCTCTAAGTGTGTCCATATTGAAACTTAGAGGACAAATGTCCCACAAAAAGGTCCTATAATAAACTAACTAGTTATTAGTTTTATAATAGTCCTATAATAATACAACTCTTAGGGTAGTTTTAAAGTATTAAAGAGGATATAAAAATATTTAAGTTTTAGGTTCTGAGTCTAAGTTCTTTAAAATATGTAGTTAATTATAAACAAATTTATTTGTTACAAATAAAAATAAGAATGAATTGTTTTAACAAACTAAATATTTAATTAATAAATTAAATAATTTTTATTTCTTTCCTTGTGGCTTGGTCCAAATCAAATATAGCTGTTTTTTTGTCAAAAGTTTCCTTCAATATATATATATTTTTAGATATTTTATATAAAATATATAAATTTTTAATTAATAAAATTAAATTATTCATATTAAATTTTCTAAACAAGTAAAAAAATTCATACCTGGGTTGTAAACTAAACATTAACATTAACAATATCAAATTTTGGTTTTCCCATTTATATTAATTAATATAATCTTATATAAGTAAAATATTTAAGATTTTGATTCACACATTGTACTTATTGATATAAAATAATATAAAATAAAGTTAATGTTAATGTTAAGATTTTGTGTCCACACATTACACTTATTGCCCATAACAATGGAGAAAACTAAATAACTGTCCCTTCATAAAAGCTAACTAATATTAAATATTAAAATTTTGGTTCAGACTACACTCCACCTGATGACAATGAGGTGTCATGGTGTCGACGGAATGGATGTCTATTGCCCATGACAATGGGGGGAGGGAATGGATGCCTATTTATAAAAGCGGGTGAGGGAATGGATGAGTATTTATAAGAGCTTTATGGAGGTATAGACATCTCATTTCAGGAGTTTGAATCGAGAGAATCTGGAGCTAAAGGGTTTGTTTTGGGGTTGAACACTAAGAGACTCATGGCAGATCGTCCGCAGATCGAAAAGAGGAATAGGGATGAATACGAAGGAAATTTTATTCCAATGCCGCCACCAAGAATTGCCAGGAATACTTCATCCCTCGCGTACCCTCTGCGTATGCGAGAGTTGGGCAAAACGATGAAGCTTCCACATATTTACAGAGATTATTATGTACACATCTTTACGAATGATAACAGAGATTATTATGGGCCTAGTGTTCAATTTATGGTGATTGGGGCTGACACAATACTTGTTGTCAATTCCTTATATCCTCATAATGTGCTATCAATTCTTCCGTAAAAATTGCCCAAGTGATAAATTGTTTACGAGAGCAAAGCCATTGATACCATACAAACTGATTTGGTTCCAAATATAAATTTTCCATACGTACCTTTTGTGTGTTTTGCACATTATTGAGATCGAAAAATTTCTCCATCTCTAATATCCATGTTGCAGGATCCTTGCCATCAAACTTCCTCATATCGATTTCGATTTTTGGAATATGGTGGGTCTTCGATCCAACATTAGAGTCTATGGAATCATGATTAACATTTCTTTTGTTCTCATCATGAGTTTCCTTTACTACCCTTTCACCCTTAGTGACCCTTTCTTGTAGCAACTCATTCATATTTATCTTCAATTCTTCCATGTCTATTTTCAAATCTATCTTCAAATCATCCATCTTAGCTTCCACGTCATTCATCTTAGTTTCCACGTCATTCATCTTAGCTTCTACACCTTTCTTTAAACAATCCATCTTATATTCTTTTCATTTTTGTGCAAGTGACAATTGTTGCACTTGGTCTCGTAATTTTGATATATCATGTTGCATTTCTTCCTCTTCTTCATGAGTCATGCTCGAGCTTTCAAGTCGCCTACTAAGTGTTTCAATTTTCTTTCTTCAGGGCATCAATTACTGATAATAATGCTTCACTATGCCCTTTGAATTCCCTCAAAATAAATTTTCAAACCAAGCTTAAGCAAACATTTTAAAAAATATACACACCTTTTTTCACTTTGTAGGAGCTTGATATTGCCTCTGATGTATCTCTGTAATTTCGGATCATCTAGTTCTGAAATTGCGACCTGCGGTAGTCCTTTGTGTCCTCTTTCCAATGCCACCAGTCTGACCCCAATTGGATTCTGCAATGAAGAGTTATGACAAATCTCCCACAGTGACCTGATTATAGACTAATTCAGTAGAGCGAACTTGTATAACGTTCCACGAGCCACTGTTTCGACCTCTGGCTCTAAAAAATATATAGAAGAAACTACAGTCTATCCTCTTTCTGCACCTTTACCTGAAGAGAGGGAGATCAAATTTTACCTGTTCACTGTAACATCAACATGGACAGAAGAGAGGGAGATCAAATTTTACCTGTTCACTGTAACATCAACATGGACAGAAGCATCCGCGCCCAGCGTGCGAAGGGGGTCATCATATCCGTGTGTCACAACAAACACAATAATTCATTTCTAACAGCGCGTGAGGTGCATCATAAGAATTGGCAATGTGACAGGGTGTTTAATTTCGGCGTTGAATTAATAAGCCTCGACATTGCATCTATAAAAGGAGGAGAATCTGTAAAGACCACGTGCCTTTTACCGGGAGAGTCCTGCGCAAGCCCAAAAGAATGGTGTTTCGATATTCCAAATTGCAGGGCCATCATTCACGATTTCAACGACCATACATTCAAGTGTTGTGAATTAAAAGAGTACACAATGTTGTTTGCAATAACAAATTTAGGTTTCACAAATGTTACTCCAAGAACTGTTATTCGTTCAAATCTGAAAAGTACAAGTCCCGGAAATATGGACATTGTGATATATGACCGAATTCCTTCCACTAAAAGTAATGGAATGTATGGAGTTGAATTGAGAATGTATTCTAAACTTAACGGAATACTGCAAAAAGAAATATTACTTCCTCGGCGTACTACTGAAGACGTAATGTTCGTCGTGCTGTGTGGGAGCAATACACTACTTATTCAACATGATTCATCGAAGATGGAAGTGGTAGAGATCTGCGGTGAAAACCCTGTTTCAATAAACATCAGAAATACAAATATTAGTGCACTCCCTGAACCTTACTATTTATGTAAAAGATCCCAGTTTATCTGCGCCATTGAATCCGGAAAAATTCAGGTCTGTAATCTTCAAGGTGAGATTTTAGTGACACTTGAAGATCACCCAATTGTAGAATTATGGCCAGGGTTTCCTTCTACGAACATTTTCAATTTCAGGCATTCATACATTTCTGATTCACAGGATGTTATCATTTCTCTTTGCCGCCGCTGCTTACCTGCAATATATAGTGTGAATGTTAGCAGCATTGTTACAGGGAAATGCTTGGCAAAGATCAGCTCCGAGGATCCCAATTGTTCTGAAATCAGAAAGGCAGTATTGAATGATACAGTCAACGCATTCGCATTCGATGAAAGCACTCACGACATTTTCACGGGAAATCATGACGGACTTTATGGCGTTTGGTCCAACGAATTCTACAACGATGGAGGAGAAGGATGGAGGATAACTGAGGAGGAGCTAAAGGCTATACCAACATGGACGACCTCAGGTGTTTTTACTTTAGATTAGATGGCTTATGTTTTTTAAATAAATAGAGGTTTATGTCCTTATAGATTTTTAAGAGACTAGACATTTATAGTTTTTCAAGAGACTAGACATTTATAGTTTTTTAATAAATGGAGTTTTGTGGAAACATATTTTCTTATTTTAAGATATTTGCGGAATGGTTATGTTTTCATATTCTTTTAAATTCTTAGAAATTGATAAATGGTTACGTTTAATACAAAACAGTTATGGTTTTTGTTTTTAATGAATTGATTTTATGAAAATATATATTGTTTTTGTTTTAAACCTGTAGATTGAAAAATCAATGTTTAAATTGAAATTATTTTTTAAGACCACATTATTTATTAGTCTGTGGTAGCTGAGTCAAGTTTTTGGCCCTCTATTACCATAAGGTGTTTTTTATTGGATGCACCCTCCTCCCATCAATCTATTAGAGCTCCAATGCAAAATAACATTAAGACTTGTAAACTTATGTATGTATTTTATTTGCCTAATTGTAATTGTAATTGTAATTCTTTTGTTCACATTGGGAACTAGTCAACTCTTATTAGAATTGATGTATTGTAATTTTTTTATTAATTAAAGATAACTTGTCCAATTTCTTCAATATTGTCTTTGAGTAAGAATGAGAAGCATTTTGGTTTGCCAATCTAATCCTTGTGTGTTTTCTTATACATCTACATGTTATCAAGGATAATCAATATGTCTAATGTTTTTCTCTCTTTTTAAGAGATTCATGAGCAATTTATGGTTCTATTTCTTAGAGTTTGTAGGAAAAACAATTTCTATAAAATTTCATGGTTTTGAGTGATGAAGATGTTGCCCTTTGTAAAGCAAGGGATACTCCCCCCACTACCAAATTATGTTGAGAGAAAGGATGATGATGTCATTGATGTACAAGAAGAGCCTCATATACCTAAAATTGAGCTTGATCTTGCTGATGAACACATGGTAACCACGGATCCCTTAGATCCCCCTATGTTTGATCCTCCCTCTACTATAAAAACACCATTATGGCTTCATGACACCTTACAAGATGTTGAGAGACATGTTGTCACATGAGGAACCTTTAGAGAAAGTAAGGAGCCATGTCAATATCACGTATATGTTGTAGCGATGAGCAAAACTACACACGTTGACTATTGTAACTTCTAAATGGATATATAAAATTGAGCATGGTCTAGATGGAATTATCTATAGAAATTTTATGAATAATATGACGCTTATTCAACTGAGATTATCCTGATTATACACTATTGTGGAATACATGCATAATACATAATCTCATCTACCATTGATCATCAATTTTGCGAAAGCAGAAACAATTGCATGCGAATATAGAAGCATCAATCACACATAACACAATACTTCACTGGGGAAAGCATCTCGCTAAAAACCCCAAACTATCTGTATATGATATTGATTGAGATCATGTAATAGTACACAGTACAATACTAGCTCCACCTGTTACACACAATACAACACAGATCTGAATCAATCACTGGCTCAAATCACCCCTACTGCTTGCCTGCCTCCACTGCACAATCCTGCATAGAGAATGATGAGAATAGTTGAACCATTCACGTGTTTCCCTTGTGTAACACTACACAATCCTCATTTGCATTACTCAATCCATGCATGTGCAAATCACATGCACAACTATAGTCACAATTGATAGCTGTCTTGCCCTTTCACTCACCTATAACACTTGTCTCCACTGAACTGTCCACGCACTGAGTTAACTGATGTATTCTTCAGTTGCTTTATGAGTTAATAATTAGTGAATTAATTAATAACTAATTCACACGACTCAACATTAGTCTATTTGCAATTAGACTAACTACAACTAGTTCAAATAAGTCAAATTGAACAAAAATCCATCAACTCCTTATCCAACTCCACACAACTCAATCACTGAAGTCCTAACTGAAGTCCTCCATGCAATAGCTCAATTTAACCCATAGGAAAAGCGTATTTCCTTCTGGCAGTTGCATGTGCCACATCTGTAGCTCGAACTGAAGTGCTCCAAGAGAATAAGATAATGTTTAGAGTCCAAATATTATTAAGGGTTAGTAATATTCGACTGTTCTAGTTTTAGCTCGGCAGTCTAAAAATAGACTCTGCCCATATGTCTAAAAATAGAGGTCCATCTATTTTTATCAACTTTACCAATCATCCACAAATATCATCCTGCAACTGTTAGGCCCCTATACTACTAGTGTAACCCCTTATTGTTATTAGTACAACCCACCTATTATATTGATGTACCCATGTAGTGCCCATATTGTTACTATTGTGCCCCATAGAAGCCCACTATTGTTATTAGTGTGCCCTTACTATTGTTAGTGGTCATATGTATAGCCTTAACTCCTAAACTATAGAAAGGAGGTCTTTTCATTTGTATCATCCAAAGAATTGTTCATTTATGTAATGTAAAGGAGGTTTTCCCGCCTCGAAGAGCGCCTGAATTCTAAGGCGTTTGATCTAATCTTTTCTATCCTTTCTTGAGTTGGTTTCATAACATTTGGTATCAGAGCTTTGGATTCTAGGGTTTCGCTGCTCCAAACAGGTCATCGTGGAATTTTCGCTATAACTTTTTTTTTGTGACGTTTCAGAATTTGCAAAAAAAACCCATTTGAGAAGAAATCGCGCTGAACCTTGGGTCCTAATTTCAGAGCGTGTCGCGGGACATTTTCAGAGATATGATCTGAGGAAGTTGGCCTTTTTGCAGACTCCTGAATTACATTCAAAACAGGTGACCTAGGGAAACGCGTCATAACTTTCTCTCTGAGCATCGGATTGACATTTCGTAAGAAGGTGCCGAAAGAGGACGGACTTTAGTTTCTTGTGTGCATTTTTTCAGATCCAAAGGTTGAAACAGTGACTCGTGGCACGTCGTACAAGTTTGCTCTACTGAACTAGTCTATAATCAAGTCACTGTGGGAGATTTCTCATAACTCTTCCTTGGAGAATCCAATTTGGGTCAGACTTGTGGCATTGGAAAGAGGTCACAGAGGGCTACTGTAGGTCACAATTTCAGAACTTAAATATCCAAAGGTACAGAGTTACAGTCGTTTCAAGATCGAGCTCCTAAAATCAAGAAAAAGCAAGATGAGGAAGTTTGATGGCAAGGATCCGGTAAATTGGATACTTCATATTTAGAACCAGATCAATTTTTATGGTATAAAGGGCTTTTTTCTCGTAAACGACTTGTTACGTGGTCAATTCTCACAGAGGAAATGATAGCACATTATGAGGATACAAAGAGCAACACCTTCTTTAGAGCAACACCACAACAATTGGAAAGAGTAAAAGGGCTTTGTGAAATACTAGAAAGTAAAATTATGGCAACA
>APFE030472938.1:0-31871 GCA_000404065.3 Pinus taeda | reverse complement strand
TGGGCGGTAGTATTAGATAGAGGGTAAATGGGCAGTAGTATTAGATAGACGGTATTAATAAAACCCACGGTATTGGCCTGTGGTATTGCATGTATGAGTCATATATAAAAGATAGAGACTCCCTGCGAGGAGTATCGTGTCTTTTTTTCTAATCGAGCTCTGCTCTATTGGAGGTTGCCCCCTCGAAGAGGCTTGTGAACATTTCTCTTTGAGTAATAAAATCATTGCTATTCTGTGTTCTGGGTATATTTTCTTCGCATATTCTATGTTCTGGGTATCTTTTCTTCACATATTCTCTGTTCGGTATTACTTTGCAGGTTAAGAAGCATAACACAAGTTAGGGATTCTGTACCAATCTAAGTCTCTGGTGAATAAATTGTTCTTGTGGAAAAAGCTATATAACTTGAGTATGAAAAATGGAGACTCGGTGACAGAGCATTTGAATACATTTAATACTGTGGTAAGTTAGTTAGCATCTGTTTATATTAAAATTTCAGATGAAGATAAGTGCATCAGTTTGTTGTGTTCTCTACCAAATTCATGGGATAGTTTGGTTATTGGAATAGGCAGCTATGCAATTTCCTTGTAGTTTGATGAAATAGTCTCATCCTTGCTGATGGAGGAGATGAGATGGAAAAATATGGAGATCCATAATGGTGATGCCTTGTCTGTACGAGGATGGTCCCAGAACAAAAATAAAGAATAAGTCATCGAGTGTGAGATCTAAATCTAGAGGGAGATCTAAATCTCTCAGAAAGCCTGTAAAGGTGGTGTGCTGGAAATGCGAAAAGGAAGGGCACTACTAAAGGGACTATAAATCTAAAGCTCCTGACAAAGGAAAGGAATCTGATGATGCTTCTTCGGCATAGGAGAAAACCACCTCAGATGAAGGTGGGGATGTGTACTTGGCTTCTTCAAGTACACATGTAGATCATGAGGCATGGTTGATTGACTCAGGTGCATCCTTTCACTTCACTCCCCAGAGAGTGGTTCTGTGAGTATGAGAAATACGATGGTGGTGATGTCTTCTTAGGGGATGATAGGAAGGCTAGAATCATTGGTCGTGGAAAATTAAAGTTGAAGTTGCAAGGCAGAAGGGTTAGAACACTTCCGGATGTTTTGCATGTTCCTGCATTGGCGAGAAATCTGATTTCTATAAGCAAGTTGGATGATGCAGGCTTAAAAAAAGTGTTTGAGAAGGATACCTACAAAATGGTTCAGGGAGCACTGGTATTGATGCAGGGAGTTCCAATTGGAACTCTGTACAAGCTACAAGGTAACACTTTTATTGATGGGTGCAACAGTTTTGTGGTTCCTGAAAGTGGAGCAGAAAATATAGTGGGCTCTGGAGAGAAGACCATGTTGTGGCATCAAAGGCTTGGAAAAATTGGAGAGAAGGGTCTTTGAATACTTCATTGTAAAGGTATGGTAGAAGGTATGAGTAATAGCTCTATAGATTTTGATTTCTGTGAAAATTGTGTATATGGGAAGCAGAATCAGGTGAGTTTCCCCTTTGGTAGTAAGAGGGCAAAACATATATTAGAACTTGTGGATAGTGATGTGTTTGGACCTGTGAAGGTTCCATCACTAGGTAAGTTTGTGTACTATGTATCATTTATAGATGACTTCTCAAGGAATACATGGATAAATTTCCTCAAGAAGAAATCTGAATCCTTTGACAGGCTTAAAGAATTTAAGGCTCTCGTGGAAAATCAAACAGAGAAGAAGATAAAGGTGCTGAGGACAAATAATGGTGGAGAGTTTTGCAGCAAGGAATTTGAAGAATTCTGTAAGAAGTGTGTTATAACATGATAGAACACTACTCCATATACACCTTAACAAAGTGGAGTTGTAGAAAGAATGAATAAGATGTTTATGGAAAGGGCAAGAAGCATGCTCAATGGTGTCAGGTTAGGACAGGAATTCTAGGCAGAGGTAGTGGATACTGCATGTTACCTAGTCAACAAGTCACCTTCATCAGCATTGGAGGATAAGACTCCACAAGAGGTATGGACTAGTAAGAAACCCTTTCTTTCACATCTGAGTGTATTTGGATGTGATGCATATGTACATGTTCCAAAGGAGAAATGAACCAAGTTTGGTAGTAAATTTGAAAATTGCATCTTTATTGGGTATAAGAATGGTTTAAAGGGTTATAAGCTTTGGAACCCAGTCACACAGAAGGTTGTGTGTAGTTGAGATGTGGTGTTCAAAGAGGTCAAATATGTTATTAAACATGAAGTCCAGCCAAAGGAACCTGAGAAGATAGAATTTGAGCTTAAGGAGGAAGAATCAGACTCTACAGCAGAGGAGGAATTAGAAGATGAAGAGCCATAAACTCCAGGTGTGAGAAGATCAATTCGAGAAAGAAGGCAGCCAGAAAGGTATAGTCCATATGATATCTGTTCAAAATTTTCTTTATCTATTACTGACGATGATCCTAGAACTATGAAGGAAGCAGTAGATTCAGAGGATGGAAAACTCTGGAAAGAGGCCATGTTTGGTGAAATGGCATCTTTGCATAAAAATGAGGCTTGGGATCTGGTGGAGTTGCCAGTTGGAAGGAAACCCATTGGAAACAAATGGGCGTTCAAGAAGAAGACAAAGGCAGAAGGAAAGGTGGAGAAATACAAAGCTCAGTTGGTAGAAAAAGGTTATTCCTAGGTGTCGGGAATTGATTTTGGTGATATTTTTTCTCCTATTGCCACGGTAACTTCTATTAGATTACTTTTATCTGTTGTTGCTGCTTTTGATTTTGAGGTAGAACAGATGGATGTGAAGACAACATTTCTTCATGGATATCTGGAAGAGGAAATATACATGAAGCAACTTGAAGGCTTTGCGGTGAAGGGTAAGAAAAAACTGGTATGCAAATTAAAGAAGTCTCTGTATGGGTTAAAACAGTCACCAAGGATGTGGTATCAGAAATTTGATACATTTATACGAGGACTTGGCTTCACCAGAAGAAAAGCAGATCACTGTGTGTATTTTAAATTAATTGGTGACCGTGTTATTTATCTGGTCTTGTATGTGGATGATATGTTGCTGGTTGGAAATGACAAAGAAACTATCCAGGATTTGAAGACCCAATTGTCTTCCAAATTAGACATGAAAGATTTCGGTGCTGCAAACTATATTTTGGGCATGGAAATTAAAAGAGATCAGGCAAAGAGGAAGCTCTAGTTAAACTAGAGGAAGTATGTCGAGACAATACTATAGAGGTTTAATATACAGGATAGTAAACTGGTGAAGGTTCCTATTCCTGTAGGTGTGAGGTTATTTTTTGAACAATGTCCCAAGACATAAGAAGAGGAAGAGGACATGTCTTGTGTTCCATATGCAAGTGTAGTCGGTAGCTTGATGTATGCACTAGTTTGTACTAGACTAGACATTGCACATCCAATAGGAAAATTGAGTAGGTTTATTTCAAAACCAGGGAAGAAGCATTGGACAACAATGAAGCGGGTTTTCAGGTATTTGCGTGGCACTAGCGATTATGGTTTGTGCTACCAAGGAAGACTAGGATTGGATAGAGCATTGGATATTTGTGGATTTGTTGATGCAGACTGGTTTGGAGATCTGGATTAGAGAAGATCTACAGGTGCGTATGTGTTTAACCTATTTGGAGGTGCAGTCAGTTGGATGAGTAATAAACAATCTGTAGTGGCACTATCAACTATAGAGGTAGAATACATGGCAGCGACTCATGCAAGCAAGGAACCATTTGGTTGCAGAGATTGTGTTCAAGTATGGGGTTAGTACAGGGAGTTATAAGGATAGACTGTGACAGCCAAAGTGCAATTTTCTTGGCAAAGAACCGTACTTATCATTCAAAGACAAAGCACATTGATTTTCAGTATCACTTTGTGAGGGATATGATAGAATACAAAAGGTGTTGCTGGTAAAGGTGGACACTTTGAAGAATACTGCAGATGCATTGACAAAATTTGTGAGCTCTGAGAAGTTCTCTTGGTATAGTGAGACAATGGGCATTTCAAGGCTGGAAAAATGACTAAGATCTCTTGTGGCCCCCTGTGGAAAGAAAACAACAAGTGGGAGAATGTTGGGTTGTGTTATATTCTTTCCACAACTAGCCCACATAGTTAACTGGGGGGTTAGAGGGGGGGAAGATCCCTCCTTCATTGTTCCATTTGTGTAGTGATGGGGAGGGGTCATAGGGGGTTTGAGGTGTACCTGTAACCCCACTTTATGGGGTTTGGGGTAGCTTCCCAAAAAATTTTGGTTTTGGACTCGATGTTACATTGGGCGGATCCACCTATGGTTTTGTGCATGATTTTTGCACATGTTTTTTGGACGCGATGGTTTTTCGGTCCATGGTATTGGATGCTTCGACATGTATAAATATGTATTATAACATTGATAGGAACATAATGAAAAATCAAGTTGGTCGTCCCGGTTTTTGGATCTAGGAGAAAATCTCTGTGTATATGTGCTTTATGTGTTATGCTCTCGCATTGTTTATTTTATGTGTTTTAGAATTTGTATGCATGTAATTTTTGTACGGGGTTAAAACCTACAATTTTCCTACAGATTTAAATCTCCCTCTAGATTTAGATCTCCCACTTGAAGACTTATTTTTGTTTATGTTCTGGGACCATCCTCATATAGACAAGGCATCACCATTCTAGCTCTCCATGTTTTTCTTTCTCATCTCCTCCATTAGCAAGGATGAGACTATTTCATCAAACCACAAGGTAGCTGCATTGCTACCTATTGCAACAACCACACTATCCCAAGAATCTGGTAGAGAATACAGCAAACTGATGCACTTATCTTCATCTGAAATTTTAATATCAACACATAATAACTGGCTTACCATAGTATTAAATGCATTCAAAGGCTCTGTCACTGAGTCTCCATCTTTCATCTTCAGGTTATACAGTTTTTTCCCTAGGAATAGTTTATTCACCAGAGACTTAGATTGGTACAAAGTCCCTAACTTTTCCCAAAATGCCTTCATCGTAGCTTCCCCTGATAAATTTAACAATATTGAATTTGAGATAGACCATCATATTGTGATATTTTTTTTTTGTGTTCCAACTTCTTCCAGTATATTGATGGTGTTGGATCTGCTAACATTCAGGGGATCACCTAGGTATGAAGTCCCAACTAGACCTCACACCATTTAGCATGGAAGCCCCATCTGGTATGATGGCCCGACTGCCAGTTCCTTAAGGATTTGCCTCAACTCTTGCTTTTCAGCACAAGAGAGTGCTCTTCTTTGCCTTCAAGAGGTGAGGTTTGCATGCCTGGTGAATGTTGGTGTACTTTTGTCAATGGTTCTTTCATTATAAGGGGAGAGGGTGAGAGTGAGTCCCAAGTTGGGTGGGAAGAAGTCCCAACTCAGCTAGTAACACATAACACAATAGGGCGTGCACAACTTTTGGAGGAGCAGTTCACATGGATGCGGCAGCCACAACACACAAGGTAAGATAACACATATAGCACTCAACGGATTAGTCTGAACGAGTGCAGTGGTTGTTACAACAGGCTTTATGTGAAAGGTATGTTTGATGTCCGGGGAGATAGCCACCATGGGAAAGACAGAGTTAACATCATATACAACACATTTCCATTAACATATTATGCATTACAACAAGTGAAATAGTTCAAATTTTCAACATAGGTTAAAGCAACGTGGATTACAAGTGTTCAATACTAGTCTTACAATAATTACAATACATGTGTGAAAACGTGATGGCCTATTGACAGGCTTTTGAATTAAGTGAAAGTTCCAAGACACATCGTTACACCAGATATCACTAACACCGTGAGCAGGGCGTTGCAGCCACTACTTACTCGTCAAAGAAAAGATTACAGACTCTTTTGGCTATGTGCGAGGAGCTGAGGTGAAAGAGTCTTTCATGTACAAACGAGGGGGGTATTTATAGCCAAGGGTGAAACTGACCCTTGTGGATGTTCCACTACCCTCATGACTATTTGACTTACATGAATTTTCGACTTTAAATGACTCTTTGTACAACAAGTGGGTCTCTTGGACTTCCACGTTACGTTATGTTGATTGAAAATATAGCCCATAGTAGAGATGTGGGTGACATGACTCATGACATGACTCGACAAGACATGTTAGAAAATTATATATTACTGAGCAATGGAACACATAAAATATTTCAAAAATATAGACACAGAAAACGCATAAAACAAGAGAGACATATATATACGTGGTTCACTTAGTTTGGGCTACATCCATGGAGAAACAACCAATCCTTCTTTTTATATTATCTAGCGAACTAAAGAGATAAAACCTACAACAGATCTGATGTAACTCCCTCTTTGCTCTCAATCTCCTCTCTATTCCTCACTCAGAATACAGATCCTCATAGACACAATACAATTCCTTCATAAATAGCAAGGGGTTGCCTTCTAGGGAAAAAAACCCTAAATTAAACATAAATTCTATCATTAGATCTCCGCCTAATGAACTGCCGAGATTGATTATGAAAATTACAACATTTTACAAGGCAATTTTACATCTATTCTTAGCTTTGGGGGCCCTACCCCCGATCCCCCCGCTAGGGGAGGGGCTCCCAAAAGGTCGCATCTGCCCCCCCTGGACCGCCCCTGAAGCAAATATTTTACAGGTGGCGTTGCTGCCCCATTTTGAATTGGGGTCCAATGCGGCGATACCTTTGAATATAGAAGATAATAAGGCTCCACACCCAACAATCTCCCACTTGGAGATTGATTATAGCAACTCCATCGCTTCTTCATTTGTTAGACAATGACTCCACTTTGGATTTGGCTATTTCTTATCTTCTTCATCATACTTGAAGACCAATTGAAACTGAGCAAATTCTTAGTTTCTCCTTGGTTACAACTTTTGTTAACATATCTGCAGGATTCTAGCTAGTGTGTATCATTTCCAGCTTCAACTGTCCATCTTCCAATGCTGACTGTATGAAATGGTACTTGAGCTATATATGTTTAGTCTTGGAATGAAATGCAGAGTTCTTTGCAAGATGCATGGCACTCTAGCTATCACTGTATAACTTTCCCAACTCCTGTCTTACCCAATTCATTCAGAAACCTTTGTAACCAAATCATTTCTTTACTAGCCTCTGTAGCAGCAACATACTCTGCTTCTGTTGTTGAGAGAGCAACAACACTTTGTAGTTTTGAGACCCAACTAGTAGCTATTCCACCTACAGTAAACACATACCCTATTATGCTCCTCCTGTTATCTCTATCACCCAGCATATCTGCATCAACATATCCCTGTAGAGCAATGTTTGAACCACCAAAGCATAATGCTTGATTTGTGGTGTCTCTCAAATACCTAAGAATCCACTTCACTGCCATCCAATGTTCTTTTCTTGGATTGTTCATGTACCTACTTACAACTCCCACTGCATGTGCAATATCAGGCCTTGTGCAGACCATTGCATACATTAGGCTTCCAATTGCTAATGCATATGGAACTTTAGACATATAAGTCATTTCTTCTTGAGTCTTGGGACACTCCTCCTTACTTAATTTGAAATGGCTAGCCAAAGGTATACTAACTGGTTTTTCATTCTGCATATTAAACCTTTTCAACACCTTTTCTATGTACTCACTTTGAGACAATGTTAATTTGTGATTCTTCCTGTCTCTAGTTATTCTCATACCAAGGATTTGCTTTGCAACACCCAAATCCTTCATTGCAAATGAGTTCACCAATTTTCTTTTGAGCACATTTATTTCCTGTATGTTAGACCCTGCAACAAGCATGTCATCAACATACAATAACAATATAATATAGCTGCCATCATTTTGCTTTTTCAGATAAACACAATGATCAGAGTGACATCTAGTATAACCTTGTTCAGACATAAACTTGTCAAATTTCAGATATCACTACCTTGGAGCCTGTTTTAAGCCATACAAGCTCTTCTTCAACCTGCACATAAGTTTCTCCTTCCCTTTCACTTCATATCCTTGTGGCTGCTGCATATATATCTCTTCCTCCAAATCCCAATGGAGAAATGTCTTTACATCTAACTGCTCAAGATGCAAATCTTCAGCTGCTACAAGACTCAAAATAGTTCTGATTGAAGTCATTTTAACAACAGGAGAAAATATTTCATCAAAATCAATACCTTTCTTCTTTGCAAACCCCTTCACCACAAGTCTAGCTTTGTACCTCTGTTTTCCTCCATCTTCTTCCTTCAACCTGTAAACCCATTTATTCTTCAATGTAGTTTTTCCTGCAGGCAACCTGACTAAATCCCAAGTCTGGTTATGCATTAAGGAGTCCATCTCTTCTTCCATGGCTACCTCCCACTTCTTCCTGCTTTCAACCTGCATTGCTTCTTCATAACATTCGGGTTCACCGGAATGAGTCAACAATAAATAATATAATGAAGGAGAGTATCGTTCAGGGGGTCTACTTATCCTGGTAGATCTTCTAACACCACTTTCAGGTGTTTAGGGTTCCTGTTGTAGTTGTGATGGTTGTTGTTGTTGTGGTTGTTGATTATTATTATTTTCAGGCACCTTTACTTTTTCAGTGATTTCATCAAGAACTGCATATTCCTTGTTTTCCTTTTCTTGTTCCTTTTCCTGCAACTGATTCTTATACACGACCTTTTCATTGAATATTACATCTCTTCTCCTAATGATTTTGTGATTTTCATAATCATATAACCGATAACGAAAATCATTAACACCATATCCAATAAAGGTACATTTCTTTGACTTTGCTTCAAGCTTTGTTCTATTTTCTTTATCAATATGAACAAAGGCCTCACAACCAAAAGGCTTTAAAATAGACTAGTTTACCTTTTTGCCTTTCCATGCTTCCTCTGGAACACCACCATCCAAGGAACTTGAAGGCCCTCTGTTTATTAGATAAACAGCAGTATCTACAGCATCTGCCAAAATTGTAAAGGTAATCCTGCATGCAATCTCATGCACCTTGCATGCTCCATGATTGTCTTGTTCATCCTTTCTGACATACCATTTTCTTGTGGTGTTTCTGGAACTATCTTCTCTCTACAAATTCCATTCTCAGAATAATACCTATCAAACTCTTTGCTGCAATATTCACCTCCATTGTTTGATTTGAGACACTTCAACCTTTTTCCTATCTCATTTTCAACCAAATCTTTCCATTTCCTGAAAGTATCAAATATATCATATTTATTTCGAATACAATAAATCCAGTTTTTTTTTGTTGCATCATCAATAAAAGTAACATAATAACAAGAGCCACCAAGAGATGATATCTGAGTAGGTCCCCATACATCTGTATGCACAAGATCTATTTTTTTAATCTTCTTTTCTTTCTCAACTCTAAGGAATCTGACTTTGTTTTCCATAAACACAATTCTCACCAAATTTTAAATCAACATGCTCTAGACCTGGCAACAAATTTCTTGAGTGAAAAATCTACATCCCCTTTTCACTCATGTGCCCGAGCCTATGATGCCACAATGTTGTATCTTATCCTGTATAGTTTAAAGCATTAACAGAATTAGAAATACCATTGCATAAATACAATGTACCAACCTTTCCTCCTTTTACTATTACCAGGGATCCTTTAATGACCTTCCAGGTTTTATCTGTGAAAGTAGTTACGAAACCTTCACCTCCCAACTGCCCTATTGAAATTAGATTTTTCTTCAGATCTGGAACATGCCTTACCTCCTTCAATAGCCACTTATTTACACTTTATTTTTTTTATGAAAATTGTACCCATTCCAATGATTTTACAAGGTTTGTCATCACCCAATTGAACCTGTCCAAAATCTCCTTGAACATAATCATGAAAATGTCTCCTATCAGGTGTGGCATGGAATGAGGCCCTTGAATCTACCACCTAGGCATCAATAATATTTTCTAATGAAAGAATCAAAGCATATTGCAACACATCACCTATTACATTCACTTCATGATTAGTTTCTTTCTACGTGTGTGCTTCTTTTCCCTTCCGAGACTTGCAGTCTTTCTTCAGGTGTCCTTTATTTCCACATTTCTCCCACACTATCCCTAATCTAGACTTGGATCTTGCTTTTCTTGACTTACTGAGATATCCTAGGCTCTTTCCTCTTTCCATTTTTCTTCCCCTAGTTGATGTAGTCAAAGCATTACCTGATGTCTCACCGAAGCTTTTCCATCACATTTCCTCGCTAAGGATTGCACTAACAACATCAACAAACTTTAAAGTACTAGATCTAGAGACAGAGTTACAAATGGCCATAACTAAACCATTCCAACTTTCTGGCAATAATCATAGAAATAACAGAGCCCTAACTTCATCATCAAAACTTAACTAACTTGTAACTGTATTAAAATCATTTAAATGGTTTGCAACAGATCCACCTTCTAACATCTTCATATTAAATAAACACTTCATAATAAATACCTTATTTGAGGCTAAGGGTTTTTCATATAGTTTGGCCAATGCTGACATTAAACCCTTTGTTGTCATTTCCTTTGAAATATTAAATGCTACTAATGTGGCTAGGCACAGTCGTATTGTTCCAAGTGCCTTTCTGTCGAGAATATTCCATTCTGTGTCTGTCATACTTGTCGGATTCTTTGTCTTTCTACTCAATGGTAGGTAGAGATCTCTCTGATATAGATAATCTTCCATCTGCATCTTCCACAACTCGTAGTTTTAGCCATTGAATTTTTCAACCCTAAACCTACCATCTTCTTCCATTGCTCACACTCGAGTTAGGAACCCTTCTCTCCTATGCATTTATTAGCCAAATAGACCTTCGGCTGTGATACCAGTTGTTAGAAAATTATATATGACTGAGCAATGGAACACATAAAATATTTCACAAATATAAACACAGAAAACACATAAAATAAGAGAGACACAGATATACGTGGTTCACCCAGTTTGGGCTACATCCACAGTGAAACAACCAGTCCTTCTTTTATTATATTATCTAGCAAACTGAAGAGATACAACCTATAGTAGATCCACTGTAACTCCCTCTTTGCTCTCAATCTCCTCTCTTTTCTTCACTCAGAATACAGATCTTCAGATATACATAGACACAATAAAATTCTCTCATATATAGCGAGGGGTTGCCTTCTAGGGAAAAAAACCCTAAATTAAACATAACTTCTACCATGAGATCATCCACCTAATGAATGGCCCAGATTGACTAGAAATTACTATACTTTTACAAGGAAATTTTACATCTATTCTTAGCTTCGGGACCCCCCTGCAGCGAATATTTTATGAGTAGCATTGCTGCCCCATTTTGAACTGGGGTCCAATGTGGCGATACCTTTGAATACAAAAGATAATCACGCTCCACACCCAACATGACAGTGCTGGTACATTCTTGCGGCTGTTGGAGTGTATGTCGAGCTACTATGCTGCTGGGTAATGGATGTCTTCATTGTGTATCACAGCTTCACCTCCACATGGAAAAGTGCACAGAGTCTTTGATGGTCTTTGGTTCGCTTGATGCAACTTTGGCATGTTGTTCCTTGCTTGCATGCTGGAAGGTTTGATAGGCTCATACGTTCGTGAAAGTTTCATTTTTGTTCGTTTGTCCATCCATGAGCACATATTGGATGTTTTCTCGTCCTTTTGTCTACAAACACATCTTTGCATGATCATCCATTCGCGAGCACATCTCTTTGCATGCATCATTTTTTCATCCGTTGCTGAACCCATCCTTCTATATGTGCTCCCTTCATTCATCCCATTCATCGTCATTCCATGTTTTTCTGTGTACTTGTACCTACAGTCACTTATGACAATATGACATGAAATCCAAAACCTCCTAGTCTACCATGGCACATGGTCATTTTGGATGCAGGTGACTGGAAGAGGCAGTAAGTTTGTGAAGCGGGATGATGGCTTTGGGCACTGCTGATGAAAACTGCACAAGAGTCATTGAGTGATGGAGATGGGCAATCCAAGTTGACAGTGAATGTCTACGAGGTCTAGCTCGGCTGGAAGACAAAATTGTGCAAATTTTGGGAGGGACAGTCTAGGCTGCACGAAGGTAAGGTAGGCAGGATCTGTGTAGTTTCTAGAATGAGCAGGAATCAGGGGCCGGAAGGCCAAAATTGAGCATTTTTCTAGAGGAATAGGCCGGGTTGCAAGGAGGGTCAATAGGTAGAGATTGCACAGTTTTTGGGAGGAACTGCCCCAGAGATTGGCATGCAAAACTACGCAATTCCCAGAGGGAGCTAGCAGTTGGCTATTGGGTCATTGGCAGCCAAAAATGTGCAATTCCCAGAGGGAATTGGTAGTTGGCTTTTGGGTCAATGGCAGCCAAAACTGCGTAATTCCCAGAGGGAACTGGAAGTTGGCTGTTGGGTCATTGGAAGCAGAAACTGCACAATTCCTAGGAGGAACTAGGAGTCTGCTGCTAGCAGCTACTGGAAAGGAGAACTACACTGAGGCTGGGAGGCCACCCTGCTAATCATATCTACGTAATTTCTAAGCTGAGTGGACTGCTAGGCAGCAGAAGGCCTACTCATGAAAACTGTGCAATTTCTTGGATGAGCAGCCGATCGACTATCAAGATGACTGACTAGGGAAATTGCACAATTTTCTGACTGAGATAGGGACGGGAACCTGGTGTCTATCTAGCCTATTTGCACAATTTCCTCAGTTAGTAGAGTAGGCAAGGTTAGTAGCCTCTACGCAATTTTGGAGGGGAGTTAGTCCCGGGGTGGCTGTCAGGTCTAACTGTCTGGGTGGCTAGCATGACAACTCAATGAAATTCTTGTGATCAATGTAGCTTGGAAATACATTCTTGGTGCTTCTACGTTGTTCTAGGTGACATTCGATCGAGTCAATGGTGGGGTGATGGTTCAGCTGTCAGAGAGCGGTCTGGTTGTCAGAACTTCAGTAAAATGACTAAGTGTGTGAATGATCAAAAGATGCATAGGTGATCATGAAAACACACACTCACATGACTTGGTGATGAAATTACTCAAAACATCCAGACACACATGTTCAACGTGACTGACTGACTATGCAAGCGACAAATGGAACACTCGTGATTGATCATTGATCTACCATGGTGACACTTGTGCGACAGTGAATGTGACTTTGTGTGTGAGTGCGATAGTGATCTAGGTGGATGTTGGTGGTCACCCACCTATCCCATTTGGACCCCCACAAGTGCCTCTTTCAGTTTTTCAGTTTCTGTAAGTGTAGTACAATTTACTATTTTTAGTATTTTTTTGGGTCCTCAACTTCCGAAACCATTTTGAGGCCCTAAATAATGTTTTTTGTGAAATATGGGGGTTGATGTTTCTCTTCTAAAAGTTGTAGTGCTTGGATAGATCTTTCTAACAAGTTATTATACACATCAAATAGAGATTGTATGCCAAAGTTACAACCCCGGGAAGTTGATGTACCAGTTTACCCAAATGAGGCCCATAGTTTGGTGTTTCATCTTCTAGGGTTAGGTTTTTGAATGTTAAGGGTTTTCCATTGTTTCTCAACAATAAATAGGTCTTCAAGTCTCATTGTAACACAGTTCAGAGGCATGTAGCCACCACATCTCTTCTCAGAGATAAGCTACCATCGCCCTAGCTGGTTTATTTCCATTTCTGTTTGTAAGCATGTTTTAGTATTTTAAATTAATGAAATGAAGTATTATTTCTGCTACATCTCTATGTTTATGCTTATCTCTATAATTTGTTGCATTCTTATTTAAATCTAGATAAGTGGTATTAGAGTGATTTGCTTTTTCTCTTTTTTCTTTACATGTCCCAACGAGGTCGAGATATAAGGAGTTAAGGCTTGAACTAGTCAAACCTTTGCAAGACTAGCCTTGCAAATCCTGACAGCCTCCCATGGAAGATGAGAAGAAAGATAAGGGAGCAGGAGATCCTATCAAAATCTTTCTTGAAGAAGCCCTCAAGTGACAAAGGAACACGATGATGGACGACTTTTCCCAGATGCTTCAGCAACTACCTAGAGGTGACGCATTGTCTTCCAATAGCTACTTTGGAAATGCTACACCCTTTAAGGTACAAGTTAATTTTGAAATACCCATATTCGAGGGTTAGATAGACTAGTGGGAAACCTACTGTGAGTAGAATCATGAAAGTACGGGCTCACTATTTTCAGCCACACCCACTTGGAATTCCTTCCAGGATGCCATCAAGGAGTAGTATTACCCTGTGAAAAGCTATGAGGACAAATACATAAAGTGGACCATGCTACGACAGGGAAGGGACCAAGATGTGCCAGAGTTCCCAAACATTTTTCATACCCTTCGTACACAGTTGGGTATCAAGGATTCTAAGCTACATTTGGTACTCAAATACCATGGCTGCCTAGATAGATACATCCAGGAAGAGATGGAGTTCCTTAACATCTCCTCGCTCGGCATGACATACCGATACGCTGTCAAAATCAAGTAGAAGTTTAAATAAAAGAAGCGAGAATTTTGATCTGCGAATTTGAAGTGAGGAAAAGGCTTCCCCAAATCACAAAACCAAGGAAAAATCCAAGACAGGGCAATCCAATAAAACTTGTCGAAGCCGCAGGAAACGAAAAACACCACGAAGTCGAAGGACACAAGAAAGTGGTGTGAGTTCCACAAGATCCCCACTCATAACACAAGTGAGTGTCAGACCAAGCAGTCGTTGGTGGTTGAGTTGAAGGCTTCAGAATCAGATGCATGTTCCGACCCTGAGTCAGAACCTGACAAGGGGAATGGGAAAGGGGAGTAGATCATTAATGCAGAGACCAGCGCCATTGTTGTGACCACAAAGATCCAAAATAATGATCCCAAAGATCCAGAGGAGGGGGAGCGTCTTTTCCACTCATAGATGGGGGTGAAGGGTTCACCGCTGTAATTCATTATCGATAGTGGCAGCCAAAAGAAACTCATTTCAACAGAGGTCGTGAAGTAGTTGGGCCTATCGACTACATCACACTTGCAACCGTACAGTATCGGGTGGCTTCACCAATTATGAGATCTTCGAGTTCACTAACAGTGCCACCTTCCCTACAACATCAAACCCTTTACAGATGAGGTATTGTGTGATGTTACACCTCTGGATTTTTGTGATGTATGATTAGGCTAACCATACTGGTGGAGGCGACATGCTGTGTATGAATGAAGGCCTCGCACTATTATTATTTATTTGGGTAATTCAATATATAGGATACTGGAGGTACCCCCACCTATCACCACCTCTTTGATCACTGCTAAGAAATGCAGCAAGCTCATCTCCTAGAATAAGAAATTCATTTTCAGTTTGGTTCACTCCCAAAGTCAGGGGAAGATTGTCGCCACATCCATGACCCCCGCAAAGGTTTCCTCCACACAACAACAACAGAGGGATACGATCATGAAAGAACATTGGAACAACTTCTCCTCACTGATAGGGGTACCACACAAGTTTCAAGTGGGCGACACAGTCTGGTTGCATCTGCAGAAAGAATGCCTTACAAGAGCCCATTAGAAGCTCAAACTACTCCGATATGGTCCTTACACCAGTACCAAGGTTGTGGGAAACAATGCTTTGGAGAAAAACATTCCTCCATTCCTTCACTTGCAATGAGTGTTCAATGTGGACCACCCTTGACCATGCTTTGCACCATTACTGGACACATAAGAGATTGTAGAACAACTCACCAGGGATGCAGCTCAGCAGAAGTTTCCTCATCTCAGGGTGGAACTCAACACAATGGGGACCATTGCTTCCTAAGGGGGGAGGAATGATCCAGGTGGATGTTGGTGGCCATCCACCTATACCACTTGGACTCCCACAATTGTCTCTTTCAGTTTTTTAGTTTTTGTAATTGTAGCATAATTTACTATTTTTAGTAGTTTTTCGGGTCCTAAACTTCTAGAGCCATTTTGAGGCCATAAACGGCGTTTTCTGGGAAATCTGGGAATAAAATGGGTCCATGGACCGATGTTGCTCTTCCAAAAGTTGTAGTTCTCAAATAGATCTTTCTAACGATCTATTGTACACGTCAAACATAGATCGTATGCCAAAGTTATGACCCCGGGAAGTTGATGTACCAATTTACCCAAATAAGGCCCATAGTTTGGCGTTTCATATTATAGGGTTAGGTTTTTGGATGTTAAGGGTTTTCCCTTGTTTCACAACAATAAATAGGCCTTCGAGCCTCATTCTAACATAGTTTAGGGGCATGTAGCCACCACATCTCTTCTCAGAGATAAGCTAGCATCGCCCTAGATGGTTTATTTCCATTTCTGTTTGTAAGCATATTTCTGTATTTTACATTAATTAAATGAAGTATTATTTCCACTGCATCCCTTTTTTTATGGTTATCTTTGTAATTTCTTGTATTCCTATTTAAATCTGGATCAGACAGATGCTTTCATAGTGAACACAACAAATACACATGAAGTGAAGACCTTGAGCATAACCAGAAAATAGTTGCAAGCATGACTTAGACACCAACATGCCAAAAATCAGGTGGAATGAACAAGAAAGGTGGATAAAAAGACTCCCATGGGCTCATAGAGTGAACATGAGGGTGCACAGTCATCAAGTGAAATTCCCAAGGGAGGCTCTGAAATTAGGTGTAGTCCAAAATTTTGGAGGGTGATTGTAGTCACTATAACACTTGGAGACACATTACTAGAACTCCAACTTCTCTATTTTGGTTCATTGCTAGCATAGGGCCTTGGTCTTTCAAGGAGTATTGAATCATTGCATGGGTTGCTTCAGCTTGACCACTTACCCCATGGACATACATGGTTCACCATTTGTTAACTCAGTGAAACACAATTAAAAGCTCACCTTAGATCTCAATGTTTCGAATCTGGGAAGGGTAGTTTAGCTCGCGAGTTGAAGATTTTCAGAGTATAATTTTTCATCTCTAGTGTTGCTCCATTACCAACAGGCCTAGACAGTACCCCGGTGGAGTCACACAAGAACACACACATTTCTCCACTGCCAACGATCTTGGTTAGTACCCCAGTAGAGTTGCATGCTTCACCTCTCTATTTAGGAACCCTTTCTCTTCTTTCACCTTTGTATTTTTCAAGAGGACTGTGCATAGGCACTTATTTCCTTTTTGGGTGGAAGAGGGATCCTAACTTATTGAGAGGATAATAGGCTATTCCTTCAGAGAAGCATGTAATACCTCTCACATAGGTTTGCTCATTTGGATTTTCCCCTTCTCTGTTTCTACTCGTTCGATGAGCTTGAACACATAGGGCGGAAGGCTGAGAACATGCATGGGGCTTCCCAGCATGGACATAGGTTCATGGTTGGACCAAACCTTCCCCTATAGATGACTCGTATTTTCCATCAAGAATTCATCAGCCGAATGTTATAACCAAGCACAGTGAAGATGAACAAAATACTGGCCAAGTGTTGCATTGTCATAAGTCTCTTCAAATTTGAGCCACATACTCTATTCAAAAGCTAGAACGTAGTAGTTGGCAGCACTTATTTCCAGAAACAAAAATAGTAATATATCAAGAAAACAAAACAAGTGTAAGAAAAAATAGTAAGAAGAATCAAACAAAGTAAAAACAAGGATAATAAGAAAAACAAGAAATATGAAAACAGCAAGCAACAAATAGACTATGTACAAGGCACAGGCGTGTCCTAGCATGCTTGAGATCTTGGCCACTGAAAAGAAGGTTGTCAACCCTCCCATCAAGTGATTGTAGATGATATGTGCATGGACCAAGGCTCTCATGGATGAGTGTAAGTCCACCAGGCTCCGTCGTTGGAACTTGGTGACATTTGAAAAAACTATTAAGTGAAGACAACACCACTGCTTTAGGTATCGTGTACAACATAGGCTTGGATGATGGCACGGGGTAGTTGTTTTTATTCTAGGAATGGTTCAAGTTCTTGAAATCAATGCATAAGTGGATTTTCTCGGATTTCTTATTTGAAATATTTAAATTAGAAACCCACATATGACCACGAAATTTGCAAGTAACCCAAACACCCAAAAATTTAGGAAATTCTTTCTATATAAGGAGTTCAAATGATATATGTGTCTTACCTTACTTTTGCTGCAATGGTTTGGTTCCTCCTTTACCCAGAATCCCATGTTGGTTTATTCACATGTCGTATGTACACAGGTCACCATCTGTCCTTGTGGAGACATCTTGGTACTGTTTTCTTAGGTGGTCAAAAGATGACCACTATTGCGGCGAGCAATTTGTACCAAGACTGACCATCTTCGAATTGTGATTGGTTCCCACATTGCTTTGTTCGTTCGTAGTGTTGGGCTTGTGGATTCTGCTATTTCTTGGTCCTTGACCAAACTTCTGCAAATCATAGAGCTTGTTGATAGAACCCAACCCCTCTGGGATGGGGTCACCTTTCTTGCACTCAACTGCAATTTTCAAAGATCGCTTGTGCTTACCTTCATCAATTGTTATGTTCTTGAAGGTATCAACACTATTCGTAGAGTGTATTACTAATTTGAGTACAGCCATATGGAGGATGATGGTTCTTGGTGATCCCAACAAGAATGCTTCATGCTCAATGATTTTGCTTGTGCATTTGAACTCCAAGCAGCTTGAAAACATGAATTTTCTATTGTTTTGGGTGACTGAGCTATACCCGGTTCTTAAGCCAATGTGTCTTTGATTCATCAAAATCCATGGCCCACAACTTGTTTATACATGGAATGTTTGACATGCTTCTACTGCTGCTACTACTACTACTATTGATACAATCAAATGTACAGGTTTCATTACCATCATTTGGGCAAGGAAGGAGTCCCAACTGTGTGTTTGATGAGATTGGAGCTGGCTGTGGAGGATAACACTCCAATGTTATTTCAAGGAGGTAGTTTCCAAACATGAGTTATGTGAAGGCCAACAGTTTGTTCTTGCTGTTAAGGGGAGTAACATTGTGTTTCATATAACTCTCGGATAACACCCAGATTTGGTTGCATTTTCCCTTTTATAGAAGGCACATGTGACACCAGTCTGTAGCAAAATATCCATCTAGCTTGTTGGACTAGTCTCTGTTCAGTAATAGACCATATGCTTCCAGTATGTCTGTTATTTGGGAATAGTGTCCACTCGGATGCTGCTATTCCTACTAAGATGGGTGGCTATCTTAGAAACAAACAATCAAAGTCTACTATTGTTTCCTTTTATGAAAATAGATGAAGGGAGAACCAAGAAGACCAACCTAAGTCTTGCGTTTGATTTCCTCTCCTTCTTGATAAAGCTTCACCGCTTCTTCTTTGTCTGCCAAGCTTCAAAAGAACCTGTGGAATCACAGCAACATACTACTATGCAAGAAACAAGGATCTAAATTCATAAATAATACAGGATCAGATGTGTATTAACCATATACATGCATATATAAACAAGTACACAAGAATATGGAAGGAAACAAGAATAGCTTTATTCAGATGAAAAGTAGCAAGAGGATTACAACCATGTGCTCTGACCCAACATCATCCTCCAGCTAAGAAGCCCTTCTTCACCTCAAGCAAAGCTTAGATAACCCAACACTGTGAATGTACACCAGAAAACCAACAACACTTCTCTACAAGATACAAAATTCCAGCCTCTGGACCTCTATGATGAGGGATCCATATATAGATGATTACAGAGAGGTGAGTCATCTTCTGGGATCTTGATTAGTGTCCTCTCTCTAATGGTTCCTACTTCCACTTGGAGAATGATGATCTCTTACTCATCCATGGTCGAAAATGGAGAGACAAGTGTCAGAGGGGAAGCTTCTGGAAGATTCCATGATCCTCCACCTCGCATTTTTTTCCCTTCCATTTGTCCATTCCCGACCATCGCACCCTACAGAGGAGAAAATCAGTATGCATCGCACCTTGTACACTGGGAAGGTGATATGCATTGCACCCCCTGCATTGAGCTTTCAGTATGGTCCAGTTTTGACCATTTATGAGCAGTTTTCAGTGGAGAAATTCTGGGAGATGATTGTAATCAGTTGACCTTGTTCCTTTAGGCAGTGAAGCAACACTTTTAGGGACTTAGGAGCCCTTAGTTTATGGACATTTATGATTGGGGTTGAAGTGCCCAAAAATTTCTATAATAGTTTCACCCTAAAGCATGAGGTCGTTAATCCTTCTGATGTCGGGTGAAATGCTTTACTATGAGGATCTGAAGTTTTTCCGAGCTGGGAGGTGACCTGTAATAAGATACAATACAATACATTATTTTGACAACATTTTTTCATGATCTAGCTGAGGCGGGCATTCCCATGCTTAGCTTTATAAATTTGTTTTCATGTACATAGGATAGACAACCGTCTGTGCGACAGACTGATGATATAGACACATCATCCTTTGATTAGGATGATCATCTTTTCGGTAATGATGTACACTTGATGTCTTTATATTCCTGAATATATCGCATCCCAGATCGATGAAACTAGATCCGGGGTCTTCAAAACTCATTCAATCTTCACTCGGAGTACAAGTCGATCCATGTGAAAATTGTTTTGAGTCGAACATGGAAAGACATCGCCTGATTACCAGCCAATGATGTAAGCTGTTAACAGGCGCAAGAGGAATCACCAATAATATCAATGACCCTCAAGGTACTACAGTACAATTCACATGGTGTGAAAAAAAGGACTTGGCGTCGAACACCGCGTAAAATCTCTCGGTCGAAGGCCATTGATGTAAACCTGTCACCGAAAGTGAGAAACTTGCCATTGAGGTATGCAAGCTTCAAAGTACTGGAAGGGTTGCTCCTAAGTCAACTTCTTGGATAATGAGCTGATGTCGACAAGAAGCGACCCATTGCAGGAGGGCCTTAATGAATCCTACTTCAATGACACGGAATGAAGCAAATGATTTTGGAGGTGAAAGCAAACTGACGATACAGGGTTCAGGGTGGTGGCCATGAAGGAATGAAGCATGAATGTATTGCAGTGGGTGAGACACAGGTGAATTGTCTGAATGACTTCTCTTGAACATATCGGTGACATTGATGATGGATTGGTAGCGTTAACCCCAAATATGGATGGTGTGATGGACCAATGGTGATGACCAGTGAATGGAACAACCCAACCCGGCATGGATGTGGAAGGAAAGTTTCATGTTCAAGAGCGACTTGCTACCAATAAAGTTTCTTCAAGTTTTCTTCCCAATTTTCCCCAGTCATTGCTGACCAGTACCTATTTATTTTTGTCAAGCTTGAGGAGGATAACATATGTTTGTTCTATAATCCGCTCTTCGGGCGAACCTGTCGCTATATTTTAGCGAGCCTAATGACATTGAAACTCGTTCTCTTCCATTTGTATGAGTTTGTCGCTATTCGGTTTTAACGAGTTTAACGACAAAGATAACTGAGTCTCTTTCAATTTTAGAGAGTCTAAAAGAAACGAAAAGGAGACTCCAAAGATTATTTTTCGTTGTATAATCCCTTAAGTCCGAAAAAGCATAAAATAATACAAAAGGGATGAATTTTCGATAGTTTTAACGAGCCGAACAAGACAAGCGCTCGATCGTTTTGTGTAAAATCCCTCATGTACAAAAAGATTAAAATCTAGAGGAGGGATAGCACTTCTGATGCCTTTAACGAGCCGGAGAGGCCAATCGCTCAACAATATTTTCATATTTTGTGAGTTAGGTGAAAAGAGCTTAAAGAAGACTCGTTTTTGAGGAACGCGTGATGGTTTCAGGTAGCAGCTGATTCCAGGTAAGATTTGGAATTTTCCAATCATGGCAGTGTCACAATGATGGCTAATAGAATCACTCTTCACAGATGTTCCTCGAAGGGGTAAACAATCATATGGGGGTGAATGATCAGCTAAAAACAGAGTGGAGATGATGTCGAGAACACGACCAAGGCTCAAAAGCTTGCGACAAGGCATTCACAATGGTTATTTACCGATTCATTTTTTAACGAGCTTAAACGTTGGGGGAAACATTTGCTCATGACTTATGTTTATTTTTTAATGAGCTTGAACTATGCGCTAAAACTGCTCGTGGAGGGTTTATCTTTTAACGAGCTTGAACTTTGCGACAACATTGCTCGTGATGATGGTCATCGAGTTTTTGATTCACCCTTAGCATTTCTTTCCTTCAAAGATTGTACTACCTGTTTATTTGCTTCATCAAACTGATCAGAAATGAAAACATATGCTTGATAAATGAGTTAAAAAGACACTAATATTTTACTTGAATTACGTGCATAGTAAATTAAAAGTGACTTTTACCTCTCATTTTACCATTTCATTTGAATTTGGTTTGTTGGAGCTCTGGAGGTGCTTTCCCCCCTGATTTTCACCAGCGGATTCTGGGAGATTCTGTGGATGATTCGTGACACCGTTCGGACCAGGTAAGAGCTAAACTTGTGCTCTTTCATTTCATGCCTTTCATTTTGGATTTTGAGCTTGTTTCCTTGTCCTACTGAGCCCCTGGGGTTTGAAGAATTCGCCCTGGGACCATTGCACCCTTCCTTAGTCGAAAGGTGTGATGCATACTGATCTTTCCACTGACTAGTCAGTATGCATTGCTCCTAGTACACTTGCTGGGGTGTGATGGATGCAGGGAGGAAAGTTTTTGCATAGTTTCCTCATGAAATGTTTTCTTGTTTTCACCAAATGAAGATCCTGACTCTTCCCTTGTTTGTTTTTCAGAGATTCATCAGAGAAAAATGGTTGTTACATGGCGAGAACGCGAGCATGAAGAAGAGGACATTGTTGCTTTACATGATTCGGGCACAGTAGCTGCATTGCGGAAATGTGGACTGCTGAAGTTTTTCCGTATCTCTAGCATGAGGCAACAAATTAGTTTGTTGCAATATTTCCTCAATGCCTGGGATCCTATCAACCAGGTATTCCAGATTAGGGGCAAATCTATCCCCTTGATAGTGGTGGACATATATTTTCTGACCGGTTTATCGAGGCATGGTGCCCCTCTCTCATTATCAGGCTCCGCCCGTGGGGGTGAGTCTGTGAGGGAGTACATTCGCTGGCATTGCAGAGAGGGATCTCAGCCAAGCACGGATGGCAAGATCAATATCCAAGATGTCATTGACCAACCCTTGCGGTCCATTCTATTCACTTTTGCTAGACTGGCTGGTAGTTCTGCTCTTCATATAGCCAACAGATCTTACATGCAGTATGCTTTGGAATGCCTTGAACCGAAGGTGTTCAATTGGTGTGATGTAGTAATTTCTGTGATGAAAGAACAATTGACCAAGGTGAAAAGTGGCAGATCCAAGAACTTTGGTTATGGTTCTATTTTGATCGCTTTTACCTTGGAGAGAATCCCACTCATGCAGCCACAGTACATTTCACTTAGCCTACCTCTACCGACCGAACCACAGATGCAGAGATGGGTCGATCTTATGTCTCGGCACGCTGGTCACCCCCAGATTTATTTTTCTGAGACCTTCTTCGAGTGGTTTGACCATCAGGAGATGGCTTATGCCAGGTTCCCATATGCTGGTATGGATTTCCGAGGTGATCCGGATTTGGTGCTGCCGGTTGGTGAGCAGTGGGGTGCCATGGGTAATTCTCTAACCATATCTATGTTCATTGGTCTTTATAATTTTATTATATTCTTATGACCAAGACTAATCAAAACTCATGTGCTCATGTAGATGTTGGACCAGTTCGACTGGCAGTACGCCATAGAGACCCAGCAGTCGCTCCAGCAAGAGAGGCTGTTGGGAGGGCCATCTTTCGTGACCTTGATGTGGTCGACACTCTTTCGGCACTACAGGACCAAATCAAGGGTCTTACCCTTGGTATCCCAGATGTGAGGACCGATGAGCTGCCTCTGCAGTTGCAGCACCATACTACTGGAGTGCCGAGTCGATGGACTAGGCTCTTACGCATGATTGCACAGGCAGTGACTTGTTATCACCAGCATCATTAGACTAGGGTGCCCCCTAGAATTTTGAGTTTTGGGTCATTTGAACAATTTTTTCTTGGTTACAGAACATTATGTACAGACTATAAACAGTTATGAAATATATTTTTGATTTTCAGAGCTTTATTTTGGTTAAGTTACATAATCCTGCTGCATATATTAATGTGATGCTTCTTTTTATAAATGTCACAAATGTCTATCTAACACATAATTTGCCAATGAGTCTATTAATGTGTTTAAACTTCTAGAAATATGTTGATATTGGATGAATCGAACTGTCTTTCCAAAATTTTGACCCTTAGGAACATGCGATAGATAGCTCGATTTTGTACAGAATAGATGTCGGTGAGTGGTAGAATGAGGAGCTATCAGTCTAGCCTGATGACAAGTCGGCATATGCCATGTGTGATGGCATCAGAAAGGAGTTCTATCAATGCGTTGTACTCAGCGATATTGTTCGTAGACCGACCAATACACACTCCTCTGAAACTTACTAACTCGCCGCTGGGATTGAAAATGGCCCACGCCGCAGAAGACAGGTTTCGCAAACTACGACTTGCTCCATTGGCATATCCAACGAATAATTCCAGTAGGTTCAACATCTGCAATGAATACAAAAAGTGGATTACTTAACCAAATTAAATGCTCTTGGTGAAAACAAAAATGTAACAAAAGCACGAGGATTACTATGCTAGATCAAGCATAGTAACGCTTGCGGTACAACCCGTTGCGAGGTTGTGCCGGTGGAATCCCATCATAGTCCATCAACTCATAGGCTCCTTTTTCTAATACTCATTTAACAATATAGGGACCCATCCATAATGATTTGAATTTCCCTGCTCCTAATTTATCGGATTCCTGGTCGTAAAGTAAGACCAGGTCACCTTCTGAGAAGCTGTGAGGTTTGACATTCTTGTCGAATTGTGCTTTGACTCGCTTCTTATGAGCTTCGTTAGCCGAAGCTGCATCACGATGAGTTTCATCCAAATGGATTAATTCCAAGAAATGAGCCTCTTCTTCTGAGGTTCCAAGGAGAAGGTCGACTGCGAGTTTGAGGGACGAGATTACACATTGAACCAGTAAGATTGATTCCAGACCGTACACCAATTGAAAAGGTGTGAATCTAGTTGCATTTCTTACCGATGTCCGTTATGCCCACAAGGCCGAGTACAGGATTAGGTGCCAATCTCGTTTGTGGACTCCGATCATCCTTTGTAGCATGTGCTTTAGGACTTTGTTGATTGCTTCAACTTGTTCGTTAGCTTGCGGATAGTACGGAGTAGAGCTGTCGTGTGATAGTCCTAATTTGGCAACCAACTCAACCATCATGTGATTGCGAAAATGCGATCCATGATCTGTGACTATGGCCTGTGGAATGCCGAATCAAGAGACTACATGATTGAAAAAGAAAAGGGCAGTCATTTCACCGTTGTTGTTTAATGTAGGCATCGCCTCGGCCCATTCGGTAAAATAGTCCACCGTGACTATTATGTACCCATGCCCCCCGGTCGAGGTTGGGTTACATGTCATGAAATCTATGCCCCATTTGGTGAATGGCCCAATAGCTACTACTGGTTGTAGCGGTGTGGGTGGTCTTCTGGTTTTGCTATAAAAAATTTGGCAAGCATGACAACTTCTAAATGCAGTTATGAAATCTTTGAACATTGTTGGCCAGAAGTATCCTGCTCGCAAACTTTTTTGCGTCGTAGCATAACCGGATTGATGCCCCCCACACGCGCCTGAATGGTAGTCATTCAGGAATTTTTCGGCCTCCTCAAGGGCGAGGCACCTCCGCAGAACTCTATCGATACCGCGACGGTAAAGAGTATCACCAATGATCACACAGTCTTTTGCTTGGTATCAAATACGTCGTTGTTCGGAGCGTGAAGTATTAGACCTATATGTTTGTGTCTGGAGATAAATGATTATATCTCCGTACCACAGATCACTTGAAGATATCAGTAACAAACTTTCATCCATGATTTCTTCTTCAGATGTTGCATTGTTGGACGACGATGGGAGATCGCATAGTAACTCCATGAATACCAGGGCTTTCTTTGATTTGGATTTTTTGAATTCCAAATCAAACTCTTGTAGAATTGCTATCCATTTTGAATATTTGCCCCCCAGCAAGTGTCGCGACAATATGTAAGTCATGGGGTTGCAATCTGATAAAATGGTATTTTTCCTAAAGAGGACGTAGTGTCAAAATCTTTGTATTGTTTGAACAGCCGCGAGAGCGAGATTTTCAACGTAGGAGTATTTCATTTCCATATCATTTAAGTTTCAGCTTAAATAATATATAGGATGTTCAATTCCATTGTCTTCTTGAACTAAAACCATTGCTATGGTTGTATCTGCTGTAGCCAGATACAGGTTAAAGTCTTTTTGATAATCAGGAGCATACATTAATGACGCTTGTATTAGAGATTTCTTTAAAGCATCAAAGGAGGCTTGCGCGACCTAGTCCCAAACAAAGGGTACTTCCTTTTTCAAAAGATGAGTATAACCTTTAGCTAGTTCGGTGTAATTTGGAATGAACCTCCTGAGGAAATTTTCTTTCCCTTGGAGTTTCTGAATCTGAAGCAGGTTTGAAGGTGGAGGAAAATCGATGATTGCCTGAACCTTGCAAGGGTCAAGACGAATCCCATCCTTTGAGATGACGAAGCCAGGTAAATGACTAGAACTGACACAAAACACACATTTTTGTGGATTGAGTCGTATCTTGTAGTGTCGGCAACGTAGAAATATTGCTCTCAAATGGCACGGATGATTGGTCCCTTTCGTGAAAGATCTAGGAGATCATTGAGATACGGTTGAACGATGTTTTTGATGTCATGGAAAGCATAGTTCATTGCTCTCTGAAAAGTTGCCCCTGTGTTCTTCAAACCAAAGGGTAGCTTACGATATGCAAATGTGCCCCACGGAAAAATGAATGCAGTCTTTGACTGGTCCTGTGGGCGGATATTTATTTGATTATACCCGGAAAATCCATCCATAAATGAAAAGATTTCACATTCGGCACATTCATCAATTATTTGGTCGATAAAGGGTGTAGGGTAGTTGTCCTTCGGACAAGCTTGATTTAAATCCCTGTAATCGATGCACACTCTAATCGTTCCTTGTTTTTTCATCACAGGAACAATGTTCGATACCCAATCAGTTAGAGGAATGGGGTAAATGAAACCAGCATAGAGGAGTTTTTCAACTTCTGCCTTGATGGCAACGACTTTCTTGGGGTGCACCTGCCTTAGTCGTTGTCATACTGATTTGACATCTGGATACCTATTAATTTCGTGTTCAACTATGCTCGAGTCGATACCTGGCATTTCATCATATGACCAAGCAAAGACATCTCTAAACTCGTGAAAGAGAGTGCTATATATTTCCAGTTTGGAAGAAGAACAAGATTTTCCAACATGAATATTCTCTACAACATCTGTTTTGGTTGAGATATTTATGGCAGTAGTCTCTTCGATATTGGATAGGTTTCTCTCGAAATCCACCATGTTTACAGTATTCGTCAGAAAGTCAAATACTAAAGGATGGTGTAGGTCGCCGGAATTATCTTCTTTCCAAGTCAGAAGATGGGAACGATGGTGGTAATCTTCCCATGGTTCCCCATCAATCATCATCGATTGAATGATTCCTTCGTCTGTAGAGTGTACTTGTGACCAAGGATCTAAAGGGGTGCCATATTCCTTAGACCTATCTATCCAAACGCTTGATGAGCACTGATGCGAGTTTGCCACCCATGCTGAGAACACTGATTGCTATAATATTTCTAGTGGGGTTAGAGGCAAAACTTGCAAATGATCCATTTTAACATCGTTTTCTCACATCTTTTGAATGGAAGATATCATATTGCAGGTTCCTACATTAGCCACTTCCGCCAAATTCATAGGAGGTGGTAGGGTAAAAGTTCCCATTAGCGTAGGGTCTTTTAGTAGGCCTACTTTGATATTATGAAGCATGCTAGGGCTTCCATGTATCATCAGAATGCTTCCCGTAACTTGCGAACTGTTGGGGAGAAAAGTCTGTTGGTCGATGATCGTAATTCCTCCTTGGGAAGGAAACGGAATTTTCCTAAAGTAGGTCGACACAACAGCTTCCATGGCATATATCCAAGGTCTTCCCAGTAGGATGTTGTAATCAGAATTCTCGTCGATGACTTCAACATCGATTTCTACTATTTTTCCCCCCAGTTCGATTTGCAAGTTACTTAGTATCCCATACGGGGTCTATGTACGTCCATCAAATGCTTTCAATGTTGTTGATGACCACGACAAGGATGAAGACCCTAGAGTTTTCCAGAAACTCATCGACATGATACATGTGGATGCCCCCTCATCAATAATTGTTCTATGAACAATTTTGTTGAGGGCTTTCACTTGAATGAGGAAAGTTAGTTGAGCTAGTAACTGAGGGTCGTATCCTTTATGATTAAAAGATACAAGATTGGAATCCATTGGGTCAATCCCACCTATTGCTAATAATAAAGCCTGCTTTTGGGAGGGGAAATTTTGTAGTACCTCAAGAGTCGACATTGCAAATGGTGATTGAGCTAAATCCTCAACTATATTATAGTGTGTGCTGCTCCAGCATGAGGATTAAACGTCGATTTGTGTACTACTCCCATTGGCAGTTTATTGTTAATTCAGGAATGATGGATGACACGACTTCTATTGAATTCATTGTTGAACTACTAGGTTGATCATTATCCTTGTTGTTCAACATTTGTGGATTCCCATAATCTTTACTCTTTGTCGTTATAAGAGCATCATTTAGTTGCTTTGAGACTGAAAACATTAGCACTTGGGATGGGGAAACATTTTCAATCGCAACCAGATTTGTTCCTGGGTTTGGAAACAGATCAATCAGTACAACTGAGGTTTTTGAAATTTTGAAGAATTTTCTAAGTTCTTCTTTATAAGGACAATCTCTGGTCTAGTGATCCTCATCACTTATACTGCATGGATTTTTTGGTTTCGCATTCCCAGAAGGGTTCGCAGAAGATTTTCCAGGAGACAAGTCTCTCTGGTTTTTCTTCTTCCCTTGATTTTTCTTCTTGCCTCCCGGTTGCTTGGTTTCTTTGCCTTTGTCTGTTGACATGACATTTACTTCCGAGGCTAGAAGTTCCCCATTTGCATCTTGACTCGAAACCGTGCGGGCCTTTTTCAATGTGGCCTTCGCGATTTTATTGCTTGTTGTACCTATCACACCATCGTTGGCATGAGAGTCTTTATTTGATTTAGGAGGCGGAGGAACAGAGAATTCTAGTCTAGGAGCGTCAGGGATTTTATCGTAGAGCATGCCAGACTGAGTATAGATCAAGTCTAGATATTGTGCATGAGCAATAACTTGCTCTTCAGTGACGACTCCTCCCTTTGCCACATCTTCTGAAATAGTGGGTAAGAGCGACTTAATAAACCATTCAGCCAATAGCTGATCAGGAACATATGTTTTTACCATTCTACGACGATGCTGCCACTCATGAATATGATCGGATATGTGAGTGGCTGTCATTTGTTTGAAATTGGTAAGAAGCTTAGTTCTTGTTTCGTACCTGATAGATAACTGAAAATGGGTTAAAAAGGTTGTGGCTAGGGTACTGAAGTTATCAAACGGAGCCCTAGGCAGTTCGATATACCACTTTGCTGCTGGACCAGTTAACGTGTTGTGAAAGAGGTGAAGCCGAATCGAATCATCATTGAGAGTGTTTGATGAACACCATAGATGAAAGGTCATCACATGATTTGATGGGTCTTCGCCCGGATTTCCATTAAATTTAGGAATATCCGACGAAAGTTTATACAGAATCACTGGCCACCAAGGGGCGTAGGCAATTGGATCATTCGTTAATCGACTTAGATCCGGTAACTCTAAAGTTGCCACGAAGGGAAACTATTGATTCAGGCTTGGTTGAACATACCCAGGATAAGATAGAATCGTTTGAGTAGTCGGTCTTTGCATACCAGCATAATTCATTTGATGTTGGTAACTTTGGTAAGGTTGATGGGCATAACCATTATGATATGGTTGATACGGCTGCCCATTACTTGCAAAGACTTGTTGCTCATATCCTTTGTAAGCCTGTTGGAATTGCGGTTGTTGGTATTGCACCAGCCATGGTTGTGAAGCCATGGACTGTTGTCCAGTACTGACTATTTGACCAAGATGGGGATTGGTGTTCCCCATTTGAACCTGTGCCATTCCACTAGTTGGTGATTGTGGTTGTGTCGGAGGTACAAGAGATTGTTGTATTGCAACCTGTGAAACTTGAGGTTGGCATACAATTGGTGATGCTTGTACTTGTGATACTGCCACAATAGCCGGCGTAGTGGGGATGTTTGTCATAGGTGAACTTTGTTGTATTGAGCATACAACTCTTGGTTGTTAAGACAGGATTGGTATCCAACTGCTAGTTGTGATTCCAGCATAACCCAAATTTTGTTGTGAACTCACACATGGTTGTCCTTCCAAGGAAGTCAATGAAAGGGTATATGTCCCTCCATATGACGGTAATCCAACACTCAAAGGAATAATTTTCCTTTGCAGACTAGTTTGCCCAAATTGACCTTGTGACAGATCAATTTGTCGAGACTCAACGTAAGAGATTCCAGATATAATTCTAGACGAACAAATGGGAACAGTCCATACTATCGAAATAGTCCCTGGATGGACTCCATCCAGTGATTCAAAGCTAGTTGGGACAGATGACATGCTGACGAACATTGTCGGAATAGCAGAAGGAACTTCTGCTACTGTTGTGTCGGGTGACACAGTCCTTGATGTTGACGGTTGTTCAGACATATTAAGCCTATCCAAAAGATTCCTCAGCAATGCTTCAGGAACTTCCAAGGTTGGGTGAATATTTTCTGACGAAGAAGGGTACAGGAAGATCCCATCTCCAAGTTGCGTTGGAGTGCTAGACGCAGTATCTTCCATAATGTCTTCTATGGAAATCAATCCAGGAGGAAGAGGCAGACCGTCAGGTCCATAAAACATTTCTGGTGCCGAAGAAGATGTAATTTTTGCAGCAACAGAAGGTTGGGGAGTAACACCTTCCGAATCGGCTGTAGACGGAGCCAGTTCAAGAATAGAAGTATTAACTGTCACACTAGGTTCAGTTGTAATGTCCTTTTGCTGTTGCAGAATTTCTTCTGTAGAGGCAAGGATTCCAGAAATGTTCAGAGTAACCAGAGTCTCTGAGGATGTTGGAGTTCTCGCTCCAACAACCCTAGGGGACTTCGATCTGGTTAAACGAGTTCGCTTCATCCGGAATGGTTTTGCTTCAAGAGTCAATGACGGTTTACTCGTGAGTCTCCGCGAACGACGGGGCTTTGATTGACTTTCTTCCACGATTGCGGATTACTTGATCAACTCAAAATAAAAAGGGAAAAATGTTTTTCGAATTAAATGAATTTTAGACGCTTTGACACAACTTATTTTTTCAATTTTAAAGAGTCGAGAAAAAACAAAAGATGACTCTAATCGCCTTCGATTTTTATTGAGCCTGAAGTGACAAGTGCTCAGAGGACCTTTTCCTTTAAGGAGTCTGAAAAGGAGCAAAATGGACTTCTCTTGAGATCTAGGAAGAGAGGATTACAAAACCAATCGTAAAACTGCAGAATACTTTTTACAGTACGATAGTCAATATTCCCGAATGCTGTGTTCAGTGCATTGCGATCGATAGGGCGGCAGACACAACTTCCTAAGGATAAAGGATGCAGCCTATTGTGGTCTCTCAATATATACTCGACGGTACGTGGGAGCACAAGTCTGTACTGGCACTTGCCATCTCAGAGTGGAGGAATCACCCAACCAACACTGAAAGCAACAGTTACCAGGCTTTACGATGCCAGAATACGTCTCTGCCTAGACCTTAGATGTTGTGCGTTAAGTCCAAGAAGCATGTTAGATTCATGAATTTATTTTAAGTGATCTTGCTTAACAGTTTTCCTTTCAGGTTACCAGTGATGTATATATAATCCTGAAAATGCAGTCTAAGATGATAAACAAATGTTTGATCTTCTTAAGCAATGAAAATCCGAATACTAAAGGGAAGAAAGTC
>APFE030472926.1:0-24850 GCA_000404065.3 Pinus taeda | reverse complement strand
AAGTGGTCCTTGAAAAGAAGTAGGGGGTTGTAGCTCCCTTCCAGGAGAGACTGGAAAACGAGAGAGAGTTGCAGCTCTCTGCAGGTTGCAGCCTGCGTACTGGTAAAGGACTGCACCAATACAAGACCATTGTAAAAAGGGTTTCTAATTTGAAAGAAGATAGAGACATATTGCAGCAGGTGGTTTTCACCCACATTGGGTTTCCACCTTATATCTGGTGTTCTTTGATGTGACTGTCTGATTTTCTTATTCATGCTCATTATTTATGGTATTGGTATGCAAAAATAATTCAAAGTATAAATAAGAAAGGTTCGGTAAAAGAATTAGATAATACTGATTCACCCCCCCTCTCAGTATTATTGTCAACAAAAGCATCCCCTCCTAAGGTGATGTATAAAATCCCTTATGCGAAACATCCTTCCCATCCTAAGGGAAACCAAACTTCTATTCTAGAAAGAATATTATTGTAGCTAGCCATTTCCCTAGTTGTTATCGATAGATCGGATCCATTGTTAACCCTATAACATTACCATCAATGGGGCCACCACTTATAACCACTAGTTCCTCACTGAAACTAGCAAAGTCTAATGATTTTGTAGTCCCACCAAGTTTATTCTCCTCAAAATCAGATAACACAGGTTCATTTTTCAATACGAAAAGCAATGTATTAGCATCTATAATTACCAAATCATGTGAATAATGTAAGAAGTTGTTCACTATAATTTGGAACATGTGTTGAAAAACAAGCCTCTTTGGATCAATAACACTATATGGGAAAAATTGGGAAGATAATGGCATTACAACAACACCTAGTTGTACAAGCAACTGTAGTGGTACAATATTTTTAACCAAATCCCCACAATAGGGATCAATCGAGTGTACAATCAACAATAGTGGTACAATATTTGATAGCCAACTCCCTGCAATTGGGATCAATAGATAACCACACCACCCAAGAATAATTCTAGTCATATATACAACAATAATAGCTAAAACAAGATATCCATAGGCTTCTGGGATAGAACAAATATTCCCATATTTTCAATCATAAATTGGAAATGAACTCCAACAAAGTAGAGAGAAAATGCAATAGGAAAAGATAGTGGAATAATTTAATCCATGAGTGACCTAAGAAAATGTCGACCAGAAAATTTGTCAGAGATAGTGAAAGATCGCCATGTTAAAACAAAAAATACTTCCCACCAAATTTCAAAATTCTTCCACCAAGTCCAGTATACAAGTAGACAATTAATTGTAGCATAAAAGGTGTTTTCTCCCCAATGGATCTCACATTCCTCTTTAGAAACCTGATCAATTTTAGGAATATTATTAGCTAATGAGTCTCTCCAAATTGCCTTTGGCAATGATAAGCCAACAAGAGCACTTTGAACAAACATAAGAATTTCTTACCAGGAATGTGCATACCTGTTCATAGATAAATTTGACACTATAAATCTCAAGAAAGAAAACACTTCAAGTACAATTACTGCTAAAATTCACCCAAGTACATGCAACACCATACCTTTAAAGATACACCAAATACATGTGAGCTAGAAGAGACACATGAAATTGGAAGACATGGAAAATACAAGAGAAAGAAGAATAAAGATCATAGGAAAAACATGTCATATCCCCGATATTCTCTTTGGATAAATAACCATAAACCATGAAAGATAGTTGAAGAAAATTGGCTGATCCTCTTAGGTTCTATTTTCTGCAACCATGATATTGACTTTTTCCTAAGAATTTCTTAACTAGAAGGAACTTGAAAGTGCTTTCAATAAGCTAATTAAGTTATCCCCTCAAACCTGTATGCTTCTAGGAAAACTTTTATTTGCCTTGTCATATCTAGTGTGATAGAAATAACCACCAATGATGAATATAATATCTAATCTTGTGATATCCCCATAGTCCTCAAACAATTATTTGATAATATGTATCTCCGGTGATCAAAGGAAAAATATCTTGTGTTGCATTGTGCATCATAAACTATTCGCTTGGTGTAGGCGAAAGAAGGCCATGATCTAGGAACGGATTGACAAGCTTAATCAAGTAATCATGTGCCAAATTCTTCCACATTCATAAAAGCTCTGATTGTCACCTTCCTTTAATGTGTCTTCACAGATCCATGAGATGGAAATAGAAAATCTCTTCTACACCATTAAAAAGGAAAATAATTGGATGAGGTGGCACCTGACCAGAATCAATAATGAGACATAACACTCCCAACATGGATGCTACAAATAAGACATAGTCATTAGCTCCTAGAGAACCCATTGAATTTTCAAAATAACTGTTGATGAGCATAGTTGGATATCAATGGTAGTGGTAGAGGGACAAGCAAAAAATTTGATGTCTCTCTTGTGGGACCATTCACGACTTCCTTTTTAACAACTCAACAAGCTTAAGCTGAAACAAGATTTGGTCCTGAAAACAGTGGACATGATGTTTCTAGAAGACCAGACGAGGGGAATGATGTTCATCGGAAAAACTTAGCTACTGTAAGGGTAGAGAATGATGGTAGTACTCTTATGCCTGAAGAAATAGAGGGAGACTTGGACTGACGATTTGTAACTTATATCACACAACTCCAACTAGCTAGAGTTCATCTTTTTTAAAGCTATGATTTACATGTCATTCAACAATTCCTTGTAAAGCGTTAAATAAGGACTAGTTCAAACATTTTCATGTTCCCACAATGAAAATTATTTACAACTTGGGAAATTTTATTCGTCACCTTAGTTTTCATTATTGTGGAATACTACTAATATAGTGAATAGGTTGCAATGATGATCAACACATAAAGTTATTTTTCGATGAATGATGATAGCTCTCTACTGTTAAGGGATTTTAAGGTAATTTTTATGAAAATTTTACATGTCATTAGATCAATTCATATTTTTTTGCAAAAACATTTAAGCACATAAAATTAAAATCAAAACACCATATTGTTCTTAATGTGGCAATATAATTCAGGCATGAGAAATGACAATAGAAAACGATAGCAACAGAATGGTGATAATTATTTGATTTCAGTTCATAATCTAGGAGGGTTAAACTTTCCAATATCATGAATTCAATGTAAGCACCTCTACTACTTAGATGGTCCCACACAACAATTCTAAGCATGATTAAGACTATATGTCAATATCAATTAGAAAAATAAAATAAAAATATGGGAATGTAGCAAGGTGGAATCTCATCGTATGAACCATTGAGCTCAAAGCCTTTAACATAAATATGTTTTCAGGTAAGAACTTTTCTACGAAATTTATATTCCAGGGACTCACTTAGAATTATAATGTGTGTATGAAAGATCTTATATGGAACGACACTTCAACACGTCTTGTGGTGTTTGGGGAAGTCAGACTTTCAAGAACATTCTTCCTAAGCACAACTCCAATACAACACAAGTATTTACCTTGATTTACAATTAGATACTAGATCATCCATTATACTCCCAAACATTCTTAGTTGTTGTTAAATGATGGATTACCATTTCCTCCTGTTAAATTCCACAGGAGTTAAAAGGGGCATCTTATCTCTTAAAGAACATGTTTAGAAGTACATGAATTGTCCAACATAAGATAAGGCATGCACTTAAAGATGCATTCAAGATATGTAGAATCCTTCCCTGGTATAGCCATCACTTTTTAAAGGGGTTAGTCCTTGACTCTTTTTTTCTCTGCTATTGCTTCCTAGTTATTTTTAATTTTTTTCAAATAGGAATTCCTAGAGATCTGAAATCTCCTCTAGCCTTATTTAAATAGATCTCCTAGATTTGCAAGGTTCTCTCCTAGCAATATAGATGGTTTCAGACATATATAGTGGCATTTTTTATGAGTCAACTCCATCTTGCTGGTATAAGGACAACATTTAGCGTTTGTTTGTAGATTTTGTCCAAGGAGAATTGTGCCATCAATAAAGAGTTGATGAGGGATATACTTGATCTCGAATTTGAGGAAACTCTTAAGTTCTATAAATTAGAGAAAACATGTAAAGTTATGTGAGTCTCCTCTAGAAGGTTGTAATTGGATTCTCCCCTAGCGAGTTGCACCTAAGGAACAAAATTCCAAATCTCATTTGGATATCTTGTGTATCTAGAAATAATGGTTCTTTTTGAAATATGAGATTTGTTTCCTAAATTTTTCATTTGTTGAGAAAACTGACCAACAAAGAATCACCTAGAACAACGAACTAACATGATTTTCCACCCATATTTCTTATTCTTGTTCCTTTACACGTTATTTTTGCACAATCAGGCATCGAATTGTTTCTTGATCTGCTAACTATGTCTCCTAAAATTGTATTAGAGAAATAAGATATTTGGAATCTGTGAGATTGGAGACCAAATCATTAGGGGAATTTTGAGGTCTAAAATGGGCCTCCTAAGAAAAATGTACAACCAAAATAACCTTTCTAAGAACCAATAAGATTCATGATGATGATGTGAACCATGGGGGATGATTCACCATTTTTAGAGTAAAAAAGTAAAAAGATTAAACATAATAAAATAATAAAACTACTTTTTCAACTCGTATTTTGAACTTATGTCCCTACAGTTTTAATCAAATTTCGAGTGGGAGTACTCATTGGATGTAAAATTTAATTCCACATCTAACGAGCTCCAATGTTGCATACTTTCGATGGACCCTTCTACACAAAAAATGATAAATAAGTGAAAAAACATGATTGCAATCATGTTTTTCATGTATTTCTAATTTTTCATGTAGTATGGGTCCATCTAAATTATGAAACATGGGTACTCCTTGGATGAGGAATCAAATTTTTCATCCAATGAGTGTTTCCTTTGGAAATTTGAGTAAACGCATAGGGAGATAAGTTGAAAATAGGAGTTGAAAAAATAGTTTTTCCTTTTTTCCCTCTAAAAATTGATGATGTAATCTAATCTAATTTCATTATTTCCACTATTATTTTATAATTTCCTTAGAAGGCCCATTTTAGACCTCAAAATTACTCTAATGAATATCTATATCAGAGAGCTAAGGATGAGACCGAGAAACTTGGGCATGATTAGGAAATAATTTTTATCAATTGAAGGCAATTTTAGTTAAGAGAAGCAATTATAGGGTATATGATACCCAACATTGGTGTGTTATGTATTCTTTTGACAGGATATTCATAATATTTGCAAGGGAGCTAAGGAACAAACTCCTACATTAGAGCGAACATGTGATGAAATTATTATATATATTTGAGTCATAGCGAGTCTAAGAGGATAAAGTTTGTGAATAATTATTATAAGGGCAAGGTGCTAAGGCAGGAAAAGTTTGTTTCATGTACTTAGGTGAAAGGGGAAGGCTCCTGCAACTGAGTGCACAGAGACCTTGGTAATTCCGCAACTAAGTGCGCGACCCCCTGCATGTGGGTGAGCACGGATAGGAAGTCTGTATTTGAATGTTTACATCTCAATAAAGATTGTTTTGAGCCAAATTTGTGCACATGTGCCTTTCTTATTTACTTATGTTAAGTTTATGTATCTTCGCTCTGTGATCTATATGTGTGAATTAATGATTAATTTCTTCATGAAACAGATCAATCGGTAATGTTTAGGCATTATAAGTATAATTAACCTCATTTGTGAATATGAGGAAGTCATTAGATAGATTTGTTTTAGATAACTATTCAAAAAGTGTAGGTCTGCGCGATGACATATCTAGGTCATAAGGGCTTTAGAATTTATATTTTATTGCGCGAAAGTAGTGAATCTGTATCTTTTATGCATGTTAAGTAAAATAAAGTACCTTCGGGAAGGCCTGAAGGTCATTTTGATAGAGTTGCAGTGGTTGGCAGTCGGAAGGAATAGATCTGCATGAAGGAAGATCTAAGCTATAATATCCTTAGGAAGACCATCACATAGGCCTTTGGATGCAAAAACTTGGTTCTAGCATCCCCCAATACTTCTTCTGGTGAGACTGCAACCTGCACTACGCAGGTTGTTTCCGAAAGGGCCAACAGTTAGGATTTTTTTGGGTGGCGCTAATAACTCTAAACATGCGTGAGGCCCCCATAAGCCAACAACTAGTTCCAAATTAAACAGTCTTGCATATTGCATCAAATTTCTTATATAACAAGTTCAGGTCCTAGATGACGTCCTACTATTTCTAACCCTTTTTCTCTACAACTTGTACAATGAGGGCTTTGTTAATCATATACACTTCTATCATTCAAAAAACTTGTGTGTCTCTAGACTAGGAGTCTGGAACTCAAACTAGATATCTTAAAGGTGGGTGTATCCCTCCTCTTAGTCGTGATTCCCTTCTCCATGCTAGGTATTTCTTGCTTGATGCCTTTGGGAAATCAACTATGTCAGTTCCTTGCTACTTGCATAGCCTCAAATTGAGCCCGATGATTATTTGGTTTGGCTTTCTATGGTGGTATTCCATTTAAATCTTTCCATACATTATATGCATTTCCTTAAACAAATATCATAATGGAAAGTAACCGTTAAAATAGGAACACCCAAAAAGAGTTAGAAGGTAATTAACTCATGACAAACAAAAACATATTTCCGTTGTATTTAGCTTGAACTCTCAAGGAAATAACCAAAACATATTCATATAATATTGATTAGTTTTCTTGCCATCCTATGGTATTTTTTTTCTTCTGAATAGAGATCTCACCATGCTTGCTTATGCTTTAGCTAAAAAGATAAGGTTGAGATTACATGAAAAAATTGAAGGTTCCTTCAATACCATAAAAAGATGGAGTTGCATGAGTGTTAATGATCTTTAGAGCAAGTTTTCCTTTAAGACCTCTTAAATATTACTATTTAAACATAATTACATTCCATATCAAGATATTTTTTTTACTGTGAAGTGTATCCTATCATACATGTTCATGTTTACTAATAGATAGTTTAATTTTAAGTAGGAGGAACTTACTATTATGGATTCCTTATCTAGATTTGCAACATGATAAATATCCATCTTCAATGAGTAAAACTCTGTAATTATACATTTTATCTAAACTAGGACAATGAATGTGAATATATATTGATAGTGAATGAACATCTCTAAGATGTGTGAATGATACCAAGACAATACAGATAATGGGATATACCTCCTTGGGTAGAAAACAATGTCATTATCAACTTATTTTGGAGTGATAGTGGTGATTTAGTTTTGATTTCTCACAAAAGGATCATGGGAAATTTTAGGGGCTAATATTCGCAAGTGGGCTAATTTTCCATGCTTTTTCCAAAAAAGAGATTTGTAAATTTCCCCTGTTTCTAAAGATGATTCACCCAAATTTTATAGTATAAAATTATTTTACCTTAAAAATAACCAAAATTATATACAGACTAAATAAAAAACCACTATAAATTTGAATGTTTTTATGTTATGAGACCATCTCACAAAAAGATAGAAAATAAAGATCAACACCTTAGAAATTAGCCTCTTCGAGGGGGAAACCTCCTTTAGATTACACATATGAACAATTCTTGGATGATAAAAACGAAAAAACCTCATTTCTATATATAGGAGTCTAAAGGGTCACAATATAATCAATGTCGACATAACAATAATAATATAAGGAAACAACAATAACAATAGTGGGCTTCTATGGGGCATAGTAATAGCAATATGGGGACAATAGGGGAAAAACAATAACAATAAGGGCTACAATGACAATAGTAATGGGGGAATCACTAATATTATAGGGACCTAACATGCACCTCTCCTTAAAAAAAGTGTTGTCCTCAATGCTTGAGTAGTTTTGGATGTTTCTATATAAAATTCGCATCCTCCCATGTGGAATGTTCAACGGGTAAGTTCTTCCACTTCACAAGATACTTCGAAATTGATTGATTTCAAAGTTGTCAAGTTATTGTTTCTTTGACTACTTCAGGTTCCAATATTATTTTTCCTTCCTCAACAAGTTCTGGAAATATTGTTTGAATTGGGACCTTGTCACCAATAACCTCCTTTAAGAATGAAACACTGAAAACTGGGTGCACTCAGGAAGTTGCAGGAATCTCCAATCTGTATGCCATAGTACCAATGTTTTGCAACACCTTGTACGTACCATAATACTTTGGTGATAATTTATTATCCTTCTTAGCTTGCTTGAGGGACATTTGTTTCTATGGTTGTAGCCATAGAAATAACTAGTTTCCTATATCAAAACTGTATTCTCTATGATGTTGATATGCCTTTTGTTTCATTCTATTGTGTGCCAAAGTTAGGTTATCCTTTAAGAGTTGGAGAACTTGTTGTTGATGCTCAATGTGATCTTCTAATGATTGAACCTTAGAATTTTCTCTTAAATATGATGTGATGGATGGTGCGTGATATCCATAAATTGCCATAAATGGGGTCATTTTTGCTACAGTATGGAAGGAAGTGATATACCACCATTCAGCTAAAGGCAACCATTTGACCCATTGTGTCTATTTATCAGATACAAAGCAATGAAGATATCCTTCCAAACATTTGTTTACTATCTCAATTTTCCAATCAGATTGAGGATGATAAGATGAGCTATGAGCTAGCTGAGTACCAAGACCAAAAAAAAAATTTGTCCAGAAATTTCCAGTGCAAATGGGATATCTTTTGCTTACAATAATATTTGGGTTTCCATGTATCTTTTGAATTGTTTCCATAAATGCGCTAGAAACTATACTGAATTTAAATGGATGATATAATGCACAAAAGTGTGCATACTTTGTAAGTTTGTTAACTACCACTTGTTATCACTCCTCCAGATGTCCAAGTCTAAGGAAGAGTCCAACTGAGGTAGCCACAAACTAGTCTTTTAGCTTGGTAGCTAGCCCTACCAAGACGAAGAGGTCTCTCTCCAAAGGATCATAACCAAGAGGGCTAGATAGATTAGGGTTTAGGCTAGATGTAAAGTGCAGAGTGTTGTTTGATTTCATTTTGCTTAGGTTGCTGGAAGAGGATTAGGTCAAAACAACTGGGTCAGGGAAAATGAGAGTATGATTGAAGACATCTGATGCAGCAAAGTAGGTAGGCACTCAAACACTTTAAGGTTATGAAGTGAGATGGGTAAGACTGATGAGGTGCTAGAAAGAGCAAGACAAGCATGTATTCTTTCTAAATCGAAGAAACTGGAAAAACTATGTAGATTTCCCTAAAACAGAGCATATAAAATGTATTCTACTTATCAACTTGAAAATCAACATGTCATAGAAGTGAAATGCAATATAGGAGTACAAAACATTCAAACATATGCAACATAAAAGAAACTAAGTCAAAATTCCATACCACAGGTATTCCACCAAAATAGCTGCAACTCATTCATTAAATTCTGCCAAATATTGATTACATTGGTGTCTCTGATCAATAGCCAAGCATCGAACTCATTCCAACCTATGAAATGACTAAGAAAATACATAATATAGGCCTCAAAACAACTCCTTCTAGCCTCAGGGGTCGAATCCATTATAGGAGGATAAGTTGCAAGAAAAATTGAACTGGTAGCTAGAGTGTAGGGTGGTCAAAGTGACTCATCCCTAACTCTAGAAAACTGATTCATTACATCCCATGTAGGCCATTTGACTGATGTACTTACCCTAGATAATAGTAAAAAACATAGTAATTACATCATATTGATCAATTATATGAGTAAAACATCAATTCCCCTTAGGTGAAAGTGAATTTAGAGAGAAACAGTGAAAAATGTACAAGGCTGTCAAACATGCCCTTAAACTGTCAAATGCACCCTTTTAGTTTCAAACGCGCCCTTCAACTTCAAGGCTACTTTTTGATGCCTTCCCGATGTCCACAATTGCTCCCAGATAGCTTGTTGGAAAACCCTTCGAGTCTATGTTCCAAATATGCCTTCATTTTTCCGTTTGTAGGTCATTTTCTCCATCAAAATTACAATGTCACAAGACTGGTAAATGCGTAGTGCCACACCAAAAAAGAGGTAGAAAGGTGGTTTTTTTATGGTTTATTACCCTTTTGGTTGACCAATTTTCCTCCAAATGCTTAGAAACTACACAAGATGCATGTCCTCATCACTCTAAATCCAAAAATTTTGACCATATTCTTATTGGATGCTCCAACAAAGAGTGCAACATCCAAGGTGCTGCATGTTTGACCATTTTACTGTCAAGAATGCCCTCACAGTGTCAAATTTTCCCTCCATCTTGAAGCCTGATTTTGAGTGCCTTCTCAGTGTCCAAATTGAGCCCAAGATAACTCATTTGAAATCTTATCCTAACAAGATTGGTCAAAAGTGTAGAATGAGGATGAAAAAATGAAGTGTTATCTTACAGGCAACTTTTTTAGGCCTTCCTCTACTCCAAATTGAGCACATGATATATCATTGGAAATCCCTTGCTATATAGTTAACATTTAACTCATTAAGCAAGTAATTTGGACAATCCATCTAGGTGAAAATTGGCTTTTCCCGACATCACTCCAGTTATGCAGAAAACCTCTTGTAGCAACTCTATTTTTGACATTTCTCCAAAACCATAAAACCTGTGTAAAAGCTGAAGGATTTTTTTCATCCTTGGCCTATGATGGAAAAAAATCTCTCTCACTTTTTCCAAATTCATCTCTGTTTGGTCTGAAACATTGTTTGAAGAAAATCCGGCCCTACGTGTGGCACATGATTTTTCCCTTGGAATGAATTCTTGAAAAATTATGGAGACATGATGTCTATGGGTTGGAATGGCCTCATACTTGTTGAAATGATGTCCCTTATGCCTCCTCTGCTTAGATGTCTTTGATTCCATATCCAACACTAGTTCAATGGGAGAGGAAATTAAGGTTTAGTGCCTGTGGAAAATGATGATTTGGACACCCTTGGGAAAAGACAACTCCCTTTGGCATTCACTTAAATTTTTGAAACATTACCCTTTCACTTGACTATTTCCTGTGACAAATTGATCTTTTGATGGTCTTTGAGAACTCTTTGAATTTGACCTTTATTTAATGAAGTTATCATATAGAGATTGAGTTGGCAGCTTAGGAACAATACTTATTACATATAGTGAACATAAAGTTAGATGATGAAATAAGAATTTCTCTTTACAAATCATCTTCACATGGTGAAGAGATGCTATTTGATCACTCTTTACTTTCTGGTCTTCTACAATGGAATGGAGTTTTATTGGAACCTTGGAAACCCTAATGACCTAATGAAACCTTTTAAAACCCTAAAAGACCTAGTGAGACCTTGAAGGACTGAATTTCAAGATGACATAACTGATGTGACGACATGATGTCATTAACTTTATGGACAATGGATACTTAGCAAGGTTGAAATGAGCCAGCAAGGGGTAAATTTATAAAAGGAGTAATGGTGATCTGAAATTGATCTAAGAAAATTAAATAAGGTATTACAGACTCATGTGCATGGATGTGCCTATGTTATTTTTTGCAACGGATCGATAAGATTGTGAAATACATAGGAAATAGATCAGTTAAAGAAAACATAACAGGAAAACATATAGACACAAAAATTTTAATAAGGAGTTCACCCAATGCTCCTAGGCTACGTCTCCCAGTCTAGCCTTCAGTGGTGGCCTCTCTATTTTGTTTTCAAAGCAGAGTTTTTACAACAGTGCGCTCAATTTGAGTCTCACATAACAGATATAAATCAGTAAGACTTCACTTGGATCCCCCAAGTCTCTGGAGTACACAGACTCTCCTTACTGACTCTCGACCTCTATTGGTCATAGTAGTATGAGCCCAATCTGAGACTCATACATGACAAGAATTACAGAGGAGTGCACTTGAACCTCTCAAGCTTTCTCTTGAGAACATAGACTCTCTGACTCTCTCTATCTCTATCTTGACTCTAGCTTGATGTTGCCTTTGCTTTTGTAGGTTAGCTCGGCTTCTTCTCTCTATTCTCTGCTCTTAGCTTTCTGATCCCCTTTTCTCTTTGTCAGTTTTTGGTTTTAAATCCAATCTTCTTCCTAACTGTTCGTCTCCACTTCTTGGTTTCCCAATTGCCCTACCTCTGACCGTTCAAATCCCTTTGTTTTGCATAATCAATCATTGTATAACACCTTAAAGGGAGGTGGCCACCTATTTCATAATGGGTGAGTGTTAGTTCTCTTGGACATATTTGAAACGACCATTTTTCTACTAACTCCAAGAATGCCCGCGAAACACGACCTTCTGCCAACGCATTGTCCACATCGGATTACAAATCCTATACAACTCTGCATGTTAACCTTTTCAAATCCGGTCATCCATCAGAATGCATCTCCGTCATTGATCTGGAGCCTCCAAATCCTACGATAATTGTCCATATTGGGCGGATAAGTAACATGATGCTTACTCGTCCGATGTGAGTGGTTTTCTCTCTCTTCCATTGGACGCGTGTCAACGATTGTATGGCATCGAGCGAGACTCAGTTGAAACCGCTTACTGCTCGAAGTCCTTCTGATATCCTACCAGTTTTTGTGGGACCCTACTTTTGACAGGATCAAAACGATATCCATTGCATTTTATGATTTTTCAGGTCCGGGTGCTTGTAGCCTTTCCTTCTTTGAGGGGTTTACCCTGCGATATGAAATTAGTGACTTGTCACTAATCGCATATCAGAAACTACCCCCGTTTCTTGAAATGGCCTCTTTATTTTTTAATTTGCGATAGCACACGTTACCATGGGCCAATAAGCTGCGCGCTTGATTGACAGTCCTCATTGCTGCGTGCTGATCACAAATTGCAACTGTTACGAGGATATATCCAATAAGCATGATCTTTATAAGACTTTTAATATTTGGCATGATTTTTGAAGAGTTCATGAAAACTTAGAGAGTGTTCTAGGATCCAATTTGGTTCAAAAGGAAACCCTAATTCAACCTTTAGTGACCAGATTTTTGCATGACGACATAGTGGAATGACAAAAAATTCAGAATGGGGCCCTAATATGATATAAAAAGAGGATTTTTTATCACTGATGGTAGTATGCAAATACTAACTCTAACTCCACCATGATGACACTCTTTCCTTTGAACATTGGTAAACCTGTGATAAAATCCATTGAAACCTCCTCCCAACGTTGACTTGGAATGGATAAAGTTTGTAATAGACCTGGGGTATTAATTGTTTCAACTTTATTTTGTTGGCAAACCAAATATTCCACCACAAACTTTTGAATATCATAATTAAGGTCATCCCAAAAAAATTCTTCCTTAACCCTGTGGTAAGTTTTAAAAATCTCGAGTGCCCTCCTAAGGGACAGGCATGCATTTCCATAAGAACCTTTTGTTTGAATTGGGAATTCTGACATACATATAAACAATCTTTGTACTATAATGAATCATTTTTCTAGCTAAGTGTATCAGATGCATTGGGATATTGTTGTAACTTTTGAATGAGTGCCCACACTTCTTTGTCATTCTTCCATTCATCCCTTGCTTCGTTTATCCAATCTGGTTGGATAATAGAAATGGAACAAAGAAATGCTTCCACATCCTCATCCTTTATTGATAGTGCATCTGCGACAACATTTTCTTTCACCTTTTTGTATATGATTTCAAAGTCATAACCCAACATCTTTGTGACCCATTTTTTCTTCTCTTCTGAAGATAATATTTGTTCTATAAAGTATTTAAGACTATCATAATCCATGTTTACCTTGAAGTGTCTTAACATTAGGTAGGGTCACCATTTCTTAAGTGCATGTAGTATTTCCAAAATTTCGTTCTCATAATAGCTTTGTGTAAATACTTTCCTTCGATTGGATGACTTTTGAAAGCAATGGGTCTTTCTTCTTGCATTAAAACAACACCAATTTCATTTCCTAAGGCATCACATTCCAAAATAAAGGTTTTTTTGAAGCCCAACGTAGCTAAGACCAGTGCTTGGATCATTGGCTCTTTAAGATGCTCCAAGGCTTTCGTTTCTTCTGGAGTCCATAAAAATGCATCTTTCTTCAATAATATTGTTAGAGGTGCTGCTATTCTCCCATAATTCTTAATAAACTTGCAATAATACCATTTCAACCCAAGGAATCCTTGTAGATGCTTTATAATTGTGGGGATTTTCCATTCCTTAATGGATTTAATTTTGATAGGGTCTACCTTAACACCTTCATGAGATACAATATAACCTAGATATTCCACCTCTTGTATTCCAAAGAAACATTTGGAGAATTTTTCTTATAATTGTGTCTCCTCCAATAGTTTGAGCACCCTGTCAACATGTTGAACATGATCCTTAGATTTGCTATAGATTAGTATATCATCAAAAAATACTAACACAAATTTTCTAAGGGTTTGAAACTAGAACTCATCAAACCTTGAAATGTATAAGGTGCATTGGTAAGGCCAAAAGACATGACCAAAAATTCATGATGACCCTCATGAGTTCTAAATGTTGTTTTTGGAATGTCTTGAGTCTTCATTTTGATTTGATGATATCTCAAACAAAGATCCAACTTGGTGAAGTAAATTGATCCATGCAATTCACCCAATAGTTCATCAATGAAAAGAATGGATGCATGCACCATGATCCATCCTTCTTATGCACCAATACTACTAGAGTAGAGAAAGAACTTTGACTAGGTTGAATTATACCAGCCTCTAGCATTTCTACAACCATACATTCAATTTCACTCTTTTCGGCATAGGGATATCTGTAATTCGGAGGAACAATTCATAGAATCAAATGAATAGCATGATCATGATCATGAATAGGTGGGAGACCTTAGGGAGTCTCAAATACCTAGGAATTATTGTCCAAGAAATTTTGGAGATCCAAAGAAATAGATGATTTCGATGTGGGAACTTCTAGTGAACATAATTGTGAAATTACGCCCCATTGTTCTTTTTTTAGAAGCTTTGTCATTCCATTGGAGCTAATTATCTTTCTTTCTTTCCTTGTGATACGTCTTAATTCAACTTCCTTTCCTTTCGAAGAAAATTTCATGAAAAGTTCTTGAAAATTAACAGCTATTGTACCCAAGGGTTGTAGCCATTGGACTCTTAGTAAAACATGAACACCACCCATTGGAATGGAAATCATTGGGTTATTCAGTACATATTTTTCCATGGATAGCTTGATATTATGGTAGTTTCAAGAGAAATTTATGGTTCCTCCACTTGAAACCATCACTTGACACTCTCGTGTTAGATATAGGAAGCAATTCAATTCCTTGGCTATCTTACAATGAATAAAATTATGGGTGCTGCCTGAATCAATCAAAATTATTACCTTTCTCTTCTTGATATTCCCTTCTATCTTGTTAGTTTGAGAAGTGGTAATTTTGTCCAATGCATTAAAAGATATGATGAGATTCATTTCTTCTTTCTATAGGGTTTTCTCCTAGTGTATATCATTTTATTTTGACATTTCTTGTTCTTTTTCTTCCTCCTCTTCACAATATATGTAAAATAATTTCTTCTCAGCACACATATGACCTTTAGTGTATTTTGTATCACAACTGTAACAAAGCCCTTTTTCTCTTTTTTCTTCCAATTGTTGGGGTGTCAACCTTGTAGCTTGTGGAAGGCTAGGGGAAACAAAACTTCCATCCTTATAGTTGTGAGTGGTAGGATTCCTTGTTGCCATAATTTTGCTTTCCATTTTTATTGCCAACCTGAATGCCTCCTCCAATGAGTCAGGTTCCCAAAGCTGAACCTCATGTTGGATGTTATCCTTTAAATTCCTTATGAACACATCAATCCTATGCTCCTCTAGAATATATTTTACCCTTATATTCAATTTTTGGAAGTCCTTAATGTGCTCCATTATTGAACCCTTTTGTTTGATGTTTATCAATTGGCTAAAAAAAGTGTTGCTTTTTGTATGCTCATAATGTGCTATGCTTTTTTCCGTAAAAATTGCCCAAGTGACAATTTGTTTACGAGAGCAAATCCATTGATACCATACAAATTGAATTGGTTCCAAATATAAAGTTGTAATGCATACTTTTGTGTGTTTTTCACATTATAGAGATCGAAATATTGCTCCATCTGCAGTATACATGTTACGGGATCCTTGCCATCAAACTTTCTCATATCGATCTTTGGAACATGGTTTGTATTCAATCCAATTTTAGAGTCTATGAAATTATGATTAACATTTCTTTTGTTCTCATCATGAGTTTCCTTTAATACCCTTTCACCATTAGTAAGAATTTATTGTATTAAAGGTTCGCGTTAATTTCACTGTGTGATGTGGAAAATTAGGATTAGAGGTGAATCAGAAGAGGAAGACAGTTGGGTATGTTTTCTTTGTATTTTGGCCAATCAAAATGCCTATGTAGCTAAACGCATTTCATTACGGCTAAACAAATTAATCATCGTTAGGGCATTTACATAGTAATTCGGCAGCAGATTAACATAACAAGCCAATAATTATCGTCCCCTTCTGAATTCAATTATGTTCCTATTATTTCATGTTGTTGGAGGTGTCTTTTACCCTCTATAAAATCCTGTAATAGTTTTTACTTCATATAGTTAGAGAAGTAGTTAAATAATTTGGGCAGTTTCAGAGATCAACAACTGTTCCAAAATGTATAAAAAGAGGAAAATTTACAAAGAAAGGGTTCAAATTTTGGAGAACCCAAAGACTAAGCCACTGTATTCCTAATATCATCGTTGATTAATGAAATAATCAGAAGTTTCCATGAGTCATTGGGTATAATTATGTAACTGTCTCTGTCATGTGTCATGTTATGTTTTCTTCTTTCAAGTATAGTAATTAAGCTGCAGATCTTTATTTCCTTATGTAGATAAGGTTAAAATTCCTTAAAAGAGCTCTCCTATACTTGAAGTTTCCACCTTCTTTTCTAAAGTTATAGATAATAGTTTCTGTGAAAAGACCAGTATATTATCTTTAACTTCTCCCAGAGTCACAAATAGTAGTTTCTGTGTTAAGCATTGTATTGTCTATGATTCGCTTATCATTTTCATGATTCTTCTAAGTGACGGATAATAGTTCTTGTGAAAGATCAACATATTATCTTTAACTTTTCCTTCAATAATTCTTCATTCATCATTTATATCTAGCAACAAATGGCATTCTGAGATGTTCTGGTCATACATGTACTAAGGGTTAAAGACCAAGTTTCTAGGTCCTTCATCCAAAGGCACAACATATATCTAAGTGAAAAATAAGTGACAATAAATAATATTTATTAATGTCTTAAGCACAATTTCCCTATAGCCAGGAAATTGGTTTCTTAAGATACAACAGCTTCCAAGATACACAATTCAACAACATAGTCTAGCTGTGGTAACTGTAACTTGGTCAAGCTCTTATATTCAAGCGAGGACTTGGTTTTGTTCCCAAGATGAAAATTAAGTAAGGGTAGTTGTAGGGCCATGATAGCCAGGGAGGGTCAGGGCATGCCAAGGAATGAAAATGCATGCTAACACATGCTATACACATTCAATGCATGTTGTGGAGTGTTAGGGTTTGTTGAGGAACCACAAGTGAGAACTAGGTCAAAATGCATGAAAATGAACAAATAAGAGTTTGTCCAAAGGAGTGTCATTAAATTCAAGTGTTCCAAGGAATAAGTGTGTTACAAGAAGTTCATAATAGGATTGTGGTAGGTATGCCTATAGTTGTGATAAGGGGCTTGACAAAGAAGCTTTAGACAAAGGGATACTTTGTGCTGGGCACTGTTAGTGTCAGTATCTACATACTTCCATCAAGGATCAAAATTCACTCTTTCCATTAGGTCATGATATACTGATCCACTGATGGTTGTTTTCTCTTCAGAAAATCTATACTTGTTGATCCTTCTTCATACTGTCTTCATTTATGGTTTCATAATCAATCTGTAGTCTTGATTTCATTAGGTCATAGGGCATGATTTCATTAGGCCTTAGGGTTTCACCACGAAGGTCAAAAGTTTGATGTTAAAAGGTAAATAAAGGTCAGCAAGGGTATGAGGATGACTGATAAAACAAGCATGATGATTTTTAAGTCATAAGCTACTGAGTTATTATTTTTTTAACCCAATGTAATGTTCACCTCAAAAACATGTTTTTGAGGTGAAAACAAAGTATTTAAGTTTATATTTATTTCATATGTAATTTTAAGTTCTTATATGTAATAATGGATCTCAGCTGCACCTGAGCATTTCTTCTTGCTGCAAGACAAACAAACACAACAAAATTCAAGTCAAATTGAGTATTTATCTACCTGCAAAGACACAAAGAAGAAAAGGTATTAAAGCAGAGTTTAAAGGTGAAAGTGACAAAAAACATTAGCAAAGGGGGTTTGAGGAGTTAAAGATTAAATTCAAGGGTGTATAAATATCTTCTTGCCTTCATATCTTCTTTATTTCCCTTTTACCTTGCATTGAGCAAACCCTAGTAGTTTTTTTTTACAATTTGAGGATAAATCAGCAGAAACAGTGGGGGCACTGCGCTTTTCCTCTTGGCGCTGTGCACTCCCTTCAGGCGTTGTGCACTCCACAAAAGCATTGCACACTTCCTTTGGGCGCTGTGTGTTTGACCAATTTTGCCCATATTCATTCTTCAGAGTTCCTAATACCTCCTCATCCTTAAAATAAGTAAGTATCCTCTTCAAAACATCATTTTCCCTCTCCTCAAAGTTATTTCCTCAATGCGTGAAGAATGAAATCAAGATTGGTGTTAGTATCACATTCAAAACCATAGTTTTTCTCCTAAACCCTAATTTTGGAAGCAAGCGTCCCATTTCCTAAAAATACTTGATCAATACCCTATATCCCCTTTTAGAGACGTCTATCCATATACCCATTGGACTCCCATCTACCTTTCCCTTTTCTTTTTTCCTTCCTAGACTTGCATTCCCCTACCATTTACTTATGGTTTCATAACAAAGACACCATGTCTGATGAAGTATATAGGCCACATAGTGAAGAAGAGGCATCATATAGAGAGGGAAACATAGAGTAGAGAAGGCCACATAAATGAGGGAAAATCCACAGGTTTGAGCCCACAGATCTCAAAGAGCTCCTAGATTCTCCTATGATAGTGACATCCTTCAAATGGTTAGGGTTTTTTGAGTTTTGTGAGCAGGTCCAAGAAGTCCAGTACCACCCTAAGTTGACTAGGATTTTCATAACCAAAATTAAAGATAACCAAGTCACTCTTGCAGGCATAACCTTCACATTGTCTGCTACCATCATATCAGCTACCACCGAGATTCTAGAATTTGGGGAAAAATGGTTCAAGCAGGGTGAAATAGAAGCACATTTTTATGAACCATACATCAAACCTAGGTATAAAAGTGAAAGAAAAGGCTATTTCCCTTTCTCATACCTCCTTGACAGATATGCCCCTATGATGAGGATTATAATGAAGTATTTTTCATATGAGGGTAGATTCTCTAGGGTCTATTCTTACCACATCCGATTAATTATGCATTTCACTAGGGTTAAAATGTTCAATATACCTTACTATCTTTTAAGGAGTGTTGAGAAGATGGCTTACATTGCCCGAAAAGGAGAACACAAAGATCAAATCAAAAGCTTGTTTCACCATTCCCTCATAAAGTTCATAGTTCTTTATCACCTGAAAGAACTTAACATTGCATGGAGTACATTTATAGCTAACCCCATTTTCACTCAAGTTTCCACTCAAAATGTTCAAGACATTCCATCATCATCTCATCACCCCCATTATCACCATTCCATGGACCTATTCCTTCATCTGATAGGAAAGAGGACAATGACAAAGAACAAAGTGATTAGGGTCAAAGTAGCAAGCCCAGAGGGACTAATTTAGATAATATGGGGCACACCTAACAGAGAGAAAAAGGGCAAGTGTTTTCCCCAAAGATTGTGGGAGGGGCCTTTCTCTCTTCATCAACAAAGCAGGTACAAAAAGGAAAGGAAAAATGGTTGAAACAAAAATGCAAAAAAAGGAAGAAGACCCCCATGAAATTGAGCATGATTTTGACTTAGTGGACCTAGATGAGGAAGACGAAAAGGAAACACCAAAATGATCCTCAAAGAGAAAGAAGCATTGATAGGTGAATTGAAGGTGAAACTACAAAGAGAAAAATACATTATATCTTAGTATGAACAGGAAAATAGGCAGATGGAGACCAAACATGAGCTTGTGGAGGTTCAACTCATCAAAGCTAAAAGGGAAGTTGAAAAGACTAAATTCCAACTTGAGAAAGCCTGTGGTGACTATGGTGAGCCCATGGAGGAAAAAATTCCTAGGAGGAGGCCTAGGACTAGGGGCATAAAGCGAGCTTTGGAGCTTAAAAGAGAAAAAGAAGCTAATCTTGCCAACCAACTGACCTTAAATGAACAACTTTGCATAATGGTGAATGAGAACTGGGAATATTGGCTTGATAAGGTTAACACTCATCTTGAGGATCTGTTAGATAAAGCTAATAGAGATACAAAGGTTCAAAGAAGAATGGCCAAATACTATGCCATGAGAAACAAAATTGCTAGAGCCAAGCTCAAAAGGGCTCATACGAAAATTAAGGCCTTAACTCATCAGAAGGAGAAGGACAAGCTTGACATATTGGTGGAGACTTCACTCCATGCTTAGTCAAATTTAACATCAGCTATGTCAACCATTTTTTAAGACCCTAAACTTAGTTTTTTTCTTTTAGCATTTCTTGTGTTCTTCAGGTAATTTTTGTATGAGTCCCTTGGTCAAACGCGTAGTGCCTAGGGCGCTCCGAACTTTTTTGGGGCATATTTTGGAGGTATGGCCACCACCATTTTATTCACAAGACCATTTACACTAAAGAAAACCATGTTTCCATATTTGAAATTCAAAACTACTAGGTGGAAAAGGAAATAAACCACCTAAAAATCATGTTTCTGCCTATTTTCTGAGCCAGGCACTGCCCGTTTGAGAATTCTTGGGAGATATTAGTTTTGGAGGGGTAAATCAAGCTCAATTTGGAAACTAGGGGCATTTTTGGAAACTAGACATGATAGTATTTCCAATGAGCTATCCTGAGCTAGATTTGGACACCAGGAAGGTAGTCAAAATGCACCTTGAAGATGACGATGCGCACTTCTTTTGGGCGTTGTGCGTTTGAGACTGGCACTGAGCATTTGATAGGCAGTCAAATTTTTCAGTGTTTCTTTCAGAAAATACTTCTCACCTTCGTGATTTTGATTTTTCACTGATGTAATTCATAATGATGATGTAATTAAAGTGTGTTTTTGTTACCTAGGGTAGATACATCAGATGAATGGCCTAAGTGGCATGTAATGAATTAGTTTGCTTCATATTAGGGATGAGTCAGTTTGACCACCCTAGTCTTTAGCTATCAGTTTAGTCTTTTGTGCAACTACTCCTCCTCTCATGGATTCGACCCATTAGGCTAGGATTACCTATTTTGAGGCCTATATCATGTATTTTCTCAGTCATTTTACAGGTTGGACTTAGTGTGGGTTTTTAGAGCTTGATTGTACACCTTTGTAAGCAATTTGGCAGGAGATTAATAAGAATTGAAACTATTTTTATGGGATCCCTATGGTATGGAGGTCTACTACAGTTTCTTCTTTTGTGATTATATGTTTAGATGTTTTATGTATGTCATCAATCGTTTCGTTGCTTCCAGTTGAATGTTTTCAAGTTTGATAAGGTAGAATCCATTGCATCAGTGCTCTACCCTGGGAAACCATTCACCATTTCATGTTTTCTGCAGTCCAAGAAGGATCCATGATCATCACATGGCCTTCTTAGGTTCTCACTAGTCTAAAACATCTCACCCCATCAAGCCCAAGAGTGCTAAAGCCTATGCCTACCTTGCTCCATAGAACACCCTGCATTTCTGACCTAGTTTCCCTGACCTAAAACTGCCCAACTCCTCCTGATTTGGAAAAACCCTACAAAATCCAATCAAAAATTTCGTGCTATTATACCTATCCTAAAATCCTTTATCCAATCCATTCAATATTGAGTGAGATCCTTACGAAGAGAGCCCTCTCCCAGCCTAGTAGGGCTAGCTACTCGGCTAATCTTGGTTTGTGGTTACCCTGGCATTGCCTCCCTTCAGCTTGAGGTCAATCTCGGTGATAACAGGCACAACACTTTTTTTCCTTTATATATTATTTCTATATGACATTTCACACACTTTGGCTGAATGCTCATGTTTTAAACTATTTGGAAAATTGCATATTTTACATTGTCGTGTATAAGTTTTCAGGAACTCGAATTGTTCTTACTTATATCTTGTGTGTCTTGTGCATCTCATGGTTCTTGCAAATTCTTAGTTAATTCTCTATTAATTATATGAACGCGACATACATGTGAAATATTTCTTGTGTAATCTATGTTGCTTAGTTGTTTTATAGACATGGCTAGATGTGATCCTTGTCTTGGTAATTTATTAAGTGGCACAAGTTGAGCTTGGAGATGAGTGGCCTAATATGAGCTATATGCAGTTCTTACGTGAACAAGGCACAATATTCTTGTAGTAGGTGTAGTTGGTCAAGTTGTTGTGGTGAAATCAAGCCAATGTCACATGAATTGCAGTAGCTAAAGACCTTATTTGGTTCCCAATTCATGAAAAAATGTAAGGCTAGTTGTGAGGGCATGAGTGCCAAGGCGTACTAGGGAATCCTAACATGATCTAGATAGTTCAAAGGCATGTCAAATATGCTAAAACATGTGAAGTGCTTAGGTATGCCAATATGTCCAAAGGTGTGATAATACGTGACAGGGACTGCCAAGGCAACAAAAAGGAGAAACAAGTTAAACTATAAGGAAATGAACACATAACTGGGTTAATGAGTCATCAATTTATGTTTTCCAAGAGGGGAATCCTAGGAACATCAACACTAGGTGCCATGTGCCAAGTGTTAGTGAATTCTAAGTGCCAAATCTTCCTCTTTTACTTCTCATCTACTTTCCAATAATTGATCTCAAATTAATTTTATATTAAACCATGCCAAAGTATGCCAAGGCATCTCAATGAATGCTAGACATGCTAAGAATTGCCAAGCGCCAACACATGCCAAGTGCCAATGTGTGTTAGGGAGTGATACACATGTTATTAAGTGGCAGGGCATGTTGAAGAGTGCTAAGGTGTACCAGAGAGTGCTAATGCATGCTGAGGAGTGTTAGGGAGTACTAGGGAAACACAAGGGTGCACTAGGTAAAAATGCATGGAAGTGAATGAATATGAGGGTGTGCTATGGAGTGTCAATAAGTGCTAGTGAGCATTCCAAGGAGGGAGTGACAAGTTATGTTAAGCACTGGTAAGGCATGCTAGTGAATATTAGGGCTTGTCAAGAAGTGCCAATGTGTGCTATGGAGTTCTAGTGTGTGTTAACATATTCGAAATAGTGCGAAGGCATGTCAGATGATAAGGCATGCTCAGATGTGCAGGGTTTCAGGGTATGCCAATATGTGTCAATGAGTTTCAAGGCAAAAAAAGGAAGAACCAAGCTAAAATGCAAGGAAATGAACACATAAAAGGGTCAATAAGCCATGACTTTATCTTTTTCAAAAGGGGCATGTTAGGCACACTAATAATAGGTTCCAATACATGTCAAGTGCCAATGTGTTTCAAGTGCTAATGTATTTTAATGCATGCTAAAGTGTTCCAGGGCATGGTAGTGACTATAGGTGATGCCAACAAATTCTAGGAGAGTGCTATGTTATGCGAGTGCCTACCTACATGTGCTTGGGCATCGTAGTCATGGCAAGATGTTCTATGTATAATGATGTTCCAAGACATGCAAGGTGCCAAGGAATGTTAGTGTGTGCCAAAGCATGTTAAGGAGTGCCAAGAGTGTTGAGGAGTGCTAGGTCTCTCTCATTAATATAATTGACAAAGCTTGATTATGTATTAAATAATATAGTTCCTACACACACCAGTGGAACTTTATCTAAAGGGAATTTGTTAGATAATAAACCTAATAAAGATGAATCATGTATTGAATCATAGGAAAACTATATTCTCGTTACTTGATGGAAATGATACACATTAATTACTTCTTAACAAATTGAATAAATTTAACCACTATGGAATTGGACACATAATGAAAAGGACTCCACAACAATGGTTTTAAATCATTATCTTTTGACAATAAATATAGTAACATGCACACAACGTCATAAAAAAATCATTGGAATGATCAATAATGACGAACATTTTTTTACGTCACCGAAAGTAACTAAAAAGAGCATTGATAAGGGTCAATAAAATACAATCACTAGAAATGTAACCAAAGAGATAATTAGTGACGAGCCTTTAACAACCCTCACCAAAAGTGTCATTGAAAATGGCTTTGGTGACAAGCCTTGAAGGACCATCATTATATGCACTTAGAACAACGCTTTTTTAAGGATCGCCACCATATGCAACATTGGTGACGGACCTTAAAGGTCCATCATAGGCATGACACTCACCAATGACCTTTTTTTGTTGTAGTGAGGTCCCAGGGTCAAACTTGCGGGCTTCCCGGGATCGACTAGACAAACACATAAATTCATTTAAACCATCTGTAAATATTTTATCAAAACATATATTTGATATAGCATATATACATATGGTTGGAACCAATGTAATACAATAATTGGTGGTGAAATTACATTGCAATCTGTGGCATAAGTTGTTGACATCTATGGCATGTGATTGATTCGACAGTTACCTACTCCTTGGTGGCTACATAAAATGACATTTAAATATAACATATCTCCAGCGGGGATACAACTTGTGGCCTATCATTTGCTTTGTCATTGGACCACAACATTATATGTTAACACTATGTCATGTAATTGGAACATCAGTCCAACGGTTGTGATATATGTTGACTGCACCTTCCAAGTTCAGTGGAGGCCCATTTTTGTTTGAGGAGCCAATATACAACCATTGGGTTTTGTGGGTCTGCCAGATATGGTGGCCTACACCAACCCTTTCCCCCTATACACATTTCCATAATATTTAAGTATAATATGTGCCATATA
>APFE030472923.1:12149-33873 GCA_000404065.3 Pinus taeda | reverse complement strand
TTTAAGGAGCTTTCAACTAACAAACTGGCAAAATTCACAGAGCTGGCGCGACTGTGAATCTGCAACTTGCGCTATTCAAGAATTGGCGCGAGTTCCCGTTGTGCAACATGCGCCAACTGGCGCGACTGTCAAAGGAAAAAACGCGCCAACCGTGTATGCTGATGAATATAATGTGTGTGGAGTGCAGGCACTCTCCAGGCTGAGCTGGTCTCAACTGAGAGGTGAACATTTCATTTCATATTGGTTCTTCCTTTGATATCAAGATTGCTCTTATCTTTATGATAATAATCATAAATTAATTCAAGCCCAAGTGAGACATCCTTACTTGTGGTGGTCATGTGAGTGAGGACTTTGGTCCCCGAGGTTTTGGGTTCAAGTCCTCCCTCGATGAACAATGTAAACATATGTAAATATTATATGAATCTACAAAAAAATCATAAGTGAATTCAAATTATTATTTTTAAAGGATTAATATTTCACATAAATCATGAGAAATATATATTCTAATTTATAACTACACTCTATAGAACACTTAAATATTAGTAAAACATAATTATGACAAATTTGCATTACATCTAGAGTAACGATAGGTAATGCTCATACGCTAACATGTTATGTCAATACGTTTGTCTATATTTGCAAAAGAAAAGATTGATAGTTTTTAAAGTTTTTTTAATTATAATTATTATGTGTATGATCGAAATTTAATATTAAAAAAAAATGTCAATTTAATGAAATTTATAATTAAATTTATCAAGTTACTTGCATTTTATAAATGAATATTTGTGATTATTCGTGTTGTTAAAAAGTGTTTAACCATGTAACTTGCTTTTATTTATAGTATTTAAATTTTTTCCAACCATATTATTATATATTATCTCTTTTACTTATAAAAATTCATCAATGATCTAACTTAAATAACTCAACTAATTATTTAACATATATAACTCAACTAATAACTAGCACAACTACATTATTAAATGTTGTTGATATACACATATATGTGTATATCAAACCCTAAGATTAATAAACCCTGTTATTAATATAAAACCATAAAATTATAAAACACTAAGACTAATATTAATATAAAACCCTAAGGTTAAAGTTAAGTGCAAGGCCAATACCTTTCTAGGGAAGTATGTGCAAGTGGATTTGATTTATGAAAAGTGAATGTAACCTAATATACAATGAGAAAGATATGATGAATGAAGCTAGAATAAATTTGAAATGATAAAAAAACAACTTGATTAATTTTCTATAGAATTGTAAACTAACTATAAGAAACATGGCAAATGTTGGCATTGTATTATTAGAATTGATGTCAACAAGGTCATGGTATTGTTCATCATATGCCTTCTATCAACTTGATGATGTTAGTAGTCCTCTTGATGTGTGATGCAGTGTTGAGCTGGTTGCTTTTGTTGGTTGGCATTGATGTGAACTTGGTTGTGGCATGACTTAGTGGAGGTGATTTGGAGGTTGATTATAGATGGCTTCAAGACATGTTGTGTTTGTTTGTTATAGGTGATTTTGCTACTACTTATGTTGAAGGTACTTCTATAGGTGTTGAAGTCGCATGAGTTGATGTTGTTGATGTAGATGTTGGAGATGTTGCTACAGGTGTTGGAGATGTTATAATAGGTGTTAGAGTTTTTTTGGAGTAGGTTGGTGACCTAGGTGTTAGTGTATTTGTTTGTTGGCATCCAAGTCAACCTATTTTGATTTATGATGATGATGGTGATGTGGAAGTGACTTGCGAATTATTGAAGAGGTTCCAATGGCTTCTAGAGGTCCTACAAAGGCTTGTCTAGATCTGGAAGAAGTTTAGGTAGGATCTGAGGTGATTTGACTGGGTTTCTCCAATCCTCTACCCCAGCCACATGATGTGAGTCTTGTGCATGTTGTTGAAAGGCTCCAACTTCATGGATACAAGCCTGTACATGTGATTGTAGCCTAGATCTAGTAGTTTTATGCATGCAGTTGAGAATTTGGCTAGATTTTCTTCGGATTCCTCACCTATCTCCGGGAAATTAAGTGTTCTGGTGATGGTTTGTGTTTGTAAATTTTATGAAAAAGGTCACAAATCCTTAAACATGTTCTAGAAAGTGATTACAATTGAAAATATACTTTATGAAGTGGAGTTAGTGGCTTGATCAAGTTAATGAGCTTAATTCAGATCGAATCAGATGTATGAAAATAGTTTATGGAGCTCAATAGTTCTTGGTAATTATTGAGTTTAGCACATTAGTTCATCCATATATTGGGGGAAGATCAATGATAGTGTTGACACCTAATCCTTGTGATTGGGTAAATATATGTAAATAAATAAATGAGAAATATGAACAGTCATCGAGAGATGAACTGAACAATATCTCCCTCATGTATATAATAGACCTACCTGATGGAATAGATAATACAAATTAGTTTTTTCTTTGTGGAGTTATTGCCTGGCCTGACATGGTATCAGCGCCAGCTCCTAAAAATAGTTGTAACTCCCTTTTGCCTACTGCTCCCTGTCCTCTGTTCCTGTGGAGCCTGTCTACTGGGCTCTCTGTCCACTGTCTACTGTGCTCTCTGTCTTCTCTGTCTACTGCGCAGTCTACCCACTATTCTCTAAATTTAGAAGTCATTGAGTATAACAGTGTTTGTGATGAACACTGGGGTGGTGAGCGTGGAACTGTTTGAATAATGCTACGACTGTTTCTTTATTCCATGTAAAATACGTTGAATAATGTTGCGACTATTTCTTTTTTCATGTAAAATATGTTAGTTAAGAAAGACCTCCCTCCACGTTGGTATAACAGCGCTCCAGGTGGCATAATTTCTGCAATTATACATTGCATATTTTATAGCTCTGTTGTAAACTGTCAGAACGAATTGTTGTATATTTTACATACGCTGTTTGATTATGAGGGTCTGTAACCCTTGCTGCATTGAGAACTCCATTTAACACTGCACTGAGAGATTTTAAAGACTGATTTTCATGCTTGTTGAAATGGCCATTTCTTTGATCCAGAGGTAAAGTTAGTTTTTTAATTTTTGTGTACAAATGGCGGCAGCGGCGATGGTGGAGACATTGCGGGAGGAGAATGTCTACATGGCGAAGCTGGCCTAAGCTTTTGGCTTGCAGACAACTGTTGCTACTTGTGGAATCCATCCACATTCAGAAGTGGGATATACGCTGCCCCCACTTGGGTGATCTCCCTTGAATAACTGGCTACCATCAACGCCAACATACGCTTGATATGCTCCTGTAGAAACTGCCTGCGAATTTAATTTAAGCACACCTGTGTGCTTCATTGTGTGGTAACGTGTGCTTCACGTATATCATATTTCTTGGTTCCATTATATGTGAGTTTTTAATGGGCATATATATTACATTATAAAATTACCATTGGACCAGTATTTGTATATAACGCTGGATGCATTTGTATCAAACCTTGGAGCATTTAATATGTTGGATCATGCATGTAATATGTTGAAAGAATTAGTATGTTAACACATTGGAGGCATTTGGAGAAAATACGTTTAGAGAAAATATGTTGCATAAAGGTGTAGCATGTTACCTGCTATCCAAGAAAACTATTGTCCAAGAACATTGTTGTTCTGGTGCATTAACTCAATGACCATGCTTGGTATATGAATATTGTGGAATATGTTATAAGGAATACAATATATTTTGCATGATATATGAATATTGAGAGTTTGCAGTTAATTCCATTTTTTGTGGAGTCATAGCAAATTATTGTTTTGCTACGAATATTGTAATTATTTTGGGGCCCTGTTCAAATTTTTATGATGAATAAGTTTGTTGAAAAAGAGAAAGGTTTGGAAAAGAAGACAACTCTTCTTGCACATAGAGAAAATAATCTTGCTCAAGATTCTTCTAGAGGAAGAGGTAGAAGAGATTTCAAAGGCAGGGGGGCAGAGACTCTCAAGAAGAAAAGGTAGATTTGCACTACAAGCTACCATGGGACAAAATTGAGTAGAAAAGAAACCAACAGAAAGGTAAAACTGATGATATAGACAGTAAAGCACCTGAATCTGCTTCACTATGTTTATGGGCCAAGTAACATTGGAGTAAAGGAAGATTTATTTAATGCTTCACTTGCTTCTTGGAAAATGACTGGTGCTTGATTCAGAGCAAACCTGCCACATGACTCATAGAAAAGATTTTTTTGAAGATTTCACTAACAATGTTGATGGAGCAGTATACTTTGTAGACCAATCAAAAATCAAGCCATTAGGGCTTGGCACAATTAGGCTTAAACTGTCTAGTCTTCCAGACTTTCTTCTGCATCATGTTCTATATCTCCCATAGCTCAAGAGAAACTTGTTGTCCTTGGTCCACATCCAATAGCAAGGTCACTCCATTCATATGTTTGATGGCAAGCTTGAGGTAAGAAAAGCATCTAACCACTCACTTGTCATGAGGGAAATAGAAGAAGAAAGACTTATCAAGCTGCAAGGAACCCCTGCTCATGCACAACATTTCTCATACAATTCTCATCATGAAGAAGGTACACTTCCATCAAGTTTATTATGGAATGCTAGATTTGGACATTTGAACTATGACAGTCTCTGCTTATTGAAGAAAAATGGCATTGCTGGTTTGCCTACAATTCCTAGGAAACTTAAGCAATGTGATGCTTGCATTCTAGGAAAGCATAGCAAACAGTCTTTTCATGATTCACATTGAAGAGAATATAGGAAACTTGAACTCATTCATTGAGATTTATGTGGTCCAATGCCTGTTCCTTCTGCAAATGGAAATAAATATATCATGACATTTATTGATGACTACACCAGAATGTGTTGGGTTTATTTATTGAAGAACAAATCTGATGCTTTCCTAACATTCAAGAATTTTCATAAATGGATTCAAAATGATGCACAATCTCATATTGGGTCTATTGACACTGATAATGGAAAAGAATATACATCAAATGAATTTGAACACTATCTTCTCAAACAAGGGATCAAACATCAAACAATTGTGCCTTATAATCCCCAACAAAATGGTGTAGCTGAAAGAATGAATAGAACAATCTTGAATATGTACGATCCATGCTCTTATTCAAAAATGTAAAGATAATGTTTTGGGCTGATGTTGTTCTATGTGCTGCATATATAAATAATAGATGTCCATCTAATGCTATAAGAAACAAGACTCCTTATGAATTGCGATATGGACATGTTCCTTCGGTAAAACATCTCAGGATCTTTGGTTCTACCTGTTATGCTTTGATACCAAAGGTACATAGAAACAAACTTGGTGTTAGAAGTCGTAAGTGTATCTTCCTGGGGTATTCAAACACCTCCAAAGCATACTGCCTCTATGATGAAGTAAATAAAAAGTTTGTTATATCTAGAGATGTAATTTTTCTTCAATCATCCAAATCTGACAATGTTGTTGAGCGGCAACTTGATCGCTTGGATAGATTCACGAAAATGAAATCATTTCAAGAATTTGATAATAAGATTCCACATCTTGAAGGGGGGATTCCTATACTAGATCAACATGTCCATTCTTCTTCTGAAGAATACTCTCCCCCGACTGAAACTCGAACAACGGATGATGCTTTAAGTGATGTAATTGATAGAATTGGGAGACTCAATCTTGATTCACTTCGAACTCAATCCACATAGCAGCCTGGACCATCTCAGAAAGGTCCCCCAAAGTGGCTGACAAAGACACTTGAAAGTGTTCATCCTGATGAAATTGGAAAAACAGGAACCAGAAATTCAAACCGACAAAATGGAAGTGATGTAGATGACTCTAATTCACCTGTTGATATGGATGTTTCTTATGATTGTGAATTGAACTTGTCTATAGATTTTGAACCAACTTCCTTTAAAGAAGTTTCTTCTAATGATGAATGGAAAGAAGCAATGCAAAAGGAGTATGATGCCCTCATAAAGAATGGCACTTGGAAGCTAGTTGATCCTCCATTTGCAGCCAAACCAATTCACTGCAAGTGGGTCTACAAGAACAAGTACAAAGTTGATGGCTCACTTGACAAGCACAAATCTAGGCTTGTGGCAAAAGGTTTTGCACAGAAGGAAGGGGTCGATTATGAGGAAAATTTTTCCCCCACAGCAAAATGGGCCACCATCCGGACACTCGTTACACTAGCAGCTAAGAATGGTTGGAAAGTCCATCAAATGGATGTAAAAACTGCCTTCTTGAATGGAGATCTAAAAGATAATGTTTTTATGTCCCAGCTTGAAGGATTTATTGTGAAATGACATGAACATAAAGTATGCAAACTTGTGAAGTCCTTGTATGGCCTCAAACAAGCACCACGAGCCTGGTATGAAAAACTAACTTAGCATCTTCTGAAACTCAACTTCAATCATTTTGATCTTGATGATGCAAATTTATTTGTCAAGAAAGTTGGTAAAACAGTTGTATATCTTGTAGTATATGTGGATGATCTTTTAATGACAGGGAACAATGAAAGCTATATTGCATCCATAAAGAAAGAATTGGGAAAAAGTTTTGAAATGACTGATTTGGGCTATGTTCATTACTATGTTGGCATTGAAGTAACCCAACATCCAAAATCCATATTTCTTTCTCAAAAGAAATACATTGGAGATTTGTTAAACAGATTTGGCATGACAGAGTGCAATCCTCTTTCTACTCCAATGGAACAAAACTTAAAGCTCACATCTATTGAAGGAAAGGAATTTGAGGATGCAACAAAGTATAGACAGCTTGTAGGAAGTCTCATCTACCTCACTACTACTAGACCAGACATTTCATTTGCTGTTGGAATCCTCTCCAGGTTTATGCAAAAGCCTTGTGAGGGACATTGGTCTGCTGCAAAAAGAGTTCTAAGGTACTTGAAGGGAACTCAAGACCTTGGAATCAAGTATACATAGGTAGACGACTTCAGCTTGATTGGATACTCTGATTCAGACTTCGATGGAGACAAAGAAACTAGGGTATCTACTTCAGGATATGCTATGAGCATTGGATAAGGAGATGTCTCCTGGAGATCACACAAACAATCAATTCCAGCAGATTCCACAACAGAAGCAGAATACGTGGCAGCAGCTGAAAAAACAAAAGAAATTGTGTGGCTCAGGAAAATTCTTGAAGATTTGCAGGTAAAACGAGTACAATCAACTCCACTCATGATCAACACCTCTGCAATAAAGTTGGCCAAGAACCCAAAATTCCATAATAGAACAAAGCATATCAATACAAAATATCATCTGATTTGACATCATGTTGAGGCCAAAACAATCCATCTCTGTCATCGTTCCACAAATGAGAAAATTGCAGACATCTTCACTAAAGCACTTGGATGGGAAAAGCTTAAACGATTCATAATGATGCTTGGACTCACCAACATCCCTTCAGATTAAGGGGGGAATGTTGACACCTAATCTTCATGGTTGGGTATTTTATGTAAATAAAATTAATTGGGAAGGTGAACAGTCATCAGGAGATGAACTAAACAATCACTCCCTATTGTATATAATAATGGGTTACCTATGGAATAAGAATGAATCAGTTTTCTACCAAACTGGAGTTACTCCTGGCCTGACAGGCACCTTGGAATTGGCCTACTGATTCCCTCGCTGTACTTCTCCCAGTGTTTAATTAATTTGACAAGAAAAGGCATGTTTAATATATGGATGGTGAGAGATAGACCTTCCACAATTGAATGAATCATAAAATTATCCACATAGATAGAAAAACTTTTGAATTAACATAATAAATAATCAACATAAATATTATCACTCTTTGGTTATGAAGTGGAATGGGATCTCTAAGAAAGCTACATGGGTTGGGAGGCATGGAGACCAACCATTCATTGAAAATAATTTCATAGCCATATAACCCACACCCCTCATACATTTGATTAAGCCTTGAATCATGTACCAAAAACTGAATTAGTTACCATAGTCAATAAAGGTACCAAATGAAAATCACGTTATCTCCTCATAATAAAACTATATACAAAGTCGATTCTATGCTAATGAAGGAGTATGAATATTGTACACATTAGTAAGCCATTGAGGGAGAATTGCAAAGTCATCATAGAGTTAGAATGTTGGGAAATATAGGTAACCTTAATGATAAGAAATTACCTTAACAATTACAAGATAACAGTATCATGTGAGTGGTCCAAAGAGTAGATAATGGATAACCACATGTGAGGAAACAAATGCATACTATGTAAATAATGGGGTAAGTAAGATAAGGGTCATCCCTATACCATTAGTATCAATTTATTTATATAAATACACCTCAGCATATGCACATAAGTAAACCTTCATGGTGCAGAGAGAAAGATGGCATTAGTAATTAACCATAAGGGACATGTAAAATTTCCCAACCAAGGCATCTCGAGGTTTGTATATACCTCATAAAGTTAGGAACAATATAAGCAGAAGAGGGTGGTGATTTTAATTCTTCTAGGATATCAAATTAGTAGACCATAACCATCACCTCCACAATTGTTCAGTACTAGACTATAATAATTCACGATTAGGTAGTGAATATCATACATTGTGGAAAATTCAATCCTTAAGTGGTGAAGTCAATCTTGGGAATTATGAATGGAATAATAAGGATTTTCCAAAGGGGATAAATAAGCATTATGTTATTGTAAAAAATAAGTAGAAAACAAGTGTATATAAGTGAGAATCAAAGGTATGGTACATATGGTATCAGAAATGTAGATTCAATACTTAAGCCTATGGACAACCCGCAACTGCGAGATAGAAAGTATTAGTATATGAGGCAAATATGATTATATAAAAAATAAAAAAATCATGGATACAAATTGAAGTGTTTAAGTCAACAATGCTCAAGGCCAGTTGTGGTATACATTTTTTTTTAGATTTCTATAGTGAGATAAAAGAAATACTCCATTGTTTTAGATATATATATTATTATAGTAAGAGTTAAGTCTGACACAAATATCAAGACAACATAATCACTTATTCAAATTTTCACCTATGGTTATTGAGCACCTAAACCATGTTACTCAATTTATTAACTGACACTATAAATAAAAGAATGACATAGTTTTATCAAAGAATCATGAGTTTAGGGGAACCTTTTCTCATGTAATTTCTCAAGAAGAAGTTACTTAATTATAAAAGTATTGGATTTGACAATTTTGGTTACAACTAGAATGGATATTTTCAAAAAAATATAGATACTCTTTTCAATTTGGGTATGTCATGTCCACCTTTATTTATGTAGGAAGAAGAGTCTCATATGTCTGTTATACAATGTGTAATGAATTTGGATTATTGGTTTTGATATAAAATATCATGTATCCTAAGAAAAGAGAAACACAAGGAAGAATGTAAATTTCTAAGTAATGTCCATCATACTACTAGTTACCCCAACTCGGTTGAGCCAGTTATAGATGTCGATATGTAACCTATCACGTTACTGGCTCTCCTATTTGTGGTACTTTAAAATTATTCTTGGAAGACCAGAGTTGAAAGTGTAAAATTGTCATTAACTATGTACATTTTGTGAATTAAAAAGTGAATATCAAATTGGATAATGTCCAATTTTAAATTGTTATTTCCATCTGTGTAGTATTAACGACATTATCACTATGCCAACATGGTTGTAAATACATTTAATGACAAGGTCAACATTGGTGTATATTACTATTGAGGAAATAAGGTTTGGAATATTTTCCATCAAAGCCTAGGTTAGGGTACTAATCCTAATTTGTAGATATTCATAACCTCTTTATTACCAATTGGCTATTGCATTTCAATATTAGCAAAAAAGGATGGCTAATATTCAAAAGATATCATGGGAAATCAATTGGTTTTGGTATCCATATCTTGATTAAGTCCTATATATGGATCTTTTAAGAGGTCTCTTTGGTAAAGGTCTTCTCGAAGGTGTAAGAAAAGAAACGACTTTAGACTGTGGATGACAAACAACCTTAATAGTAAAAATGGCTATAAAACAATGTGGATCTACAACAAATGATAGAAACAAAACTTGCCAAAGTCCTAATCTATGCAACAAAAAAAGTTAAATAGAAAAATGGAATAGTAAAATAAGTGCAAATAACTCCAATAATCCAATGGAAACTAGATATAAAGAATATTTTTTATTACATGACACCTATGAAGGGAACAAATAATGTTACTGGTCCCCCTATGTGGGATGGGTTCTTCGCTATCCTCAATGTCTTTAGTTTTGTAGAGTCTCTCCCTTCTCCACAATCTATAAACCAAGAAAAAAAAATGCTTGAGCTCAGTGGGAACTGAAAAGAAAACCGAAAATGGTGAGCGACAATGATAATAATCAGAGATGCAACAATGAGTGCAATAATGAAACTGATCAAAAGTGAAGAATGAATGTAAATCCCTTTTATTCCTAAAAAAAAATTAGGTTATTCTCAAATAATGGAATATAATAAAATATTATTAACCAAATTCTAGAATTAACCATTTGGAATGTTTTATTATATTTGGGTCGAGGGAAAAGTATTTATATTTTTTGAGAATATTTTACAGCATCAATCACATTCGAATGCATTTGTAGACACGTTTCGAACCAATGAGTTTGGTTCATCATTAGGAAAAGTCGAAGGATTAGATCCAGGCTACATGTTAAATAGACAGAGCCGAACATCCAACAGTTATATTTGACTAGGCAACGACTATATTGAATTGGTTAGCTAGACTGGCTAATGGCTATATTTGATTGGGAAACGGAAAACCGAACTAGACCAAAGGATAGGGACAGGAGAACATAATTGGTTAAATAGTTAGTAAGTCAATTATATGCCTATTACCATATTTAAATACAAATTAATCAATAGGAATTAATTAGTTATTGAAATGACCTATATTTAGTTAGTTAATTGAAAGTTAGTTTAATATCAAATATAAACTAGGTAATGTATTTAATCAATATGAACCAAAAGTATTAATATTAAATATATAAATAAGTTATAGAATTAAAGTTACATAATTAACTAATTAGTAAACCAATAGTAAGTTAGTTTTACTTTTATTAAATTAAAAGGGGCTAATATTAAATTTACATATAATTAAATAGATAATGGAAAGTTAGTTTAATTTCTATATAACTAAGGTAACATATTCAATTAGTATGAATCAAAAGGGTTTACATTAAATTTATATAAGAGTTATACACTCATATTAAAATTATATAATTAAATATTTAGTTAATTAATTGTAAGTTAGTTTTTATTTAATAAAGGTTATATTAAATCTATATATATAATTAAAAATCTAATTGTAAGTTAGTATTGTTATTGTTATCACCATAACAACTAATCATTGCTAAATCTATTAATATATCTTATTAATAAAGCTATTAACATAAATATATACTTAAGCCTTATCTAATTAAATATATTAATAAAATATAATAAGAATAAATCCTTCAAGGATAACTTATTAAAGTAGTTGAATAAGGGACCAAGGATAAAAATTAACTAAACCAATGGGGAGAAAGTAAGAAGTTTGTTTTAAAGTGGGTTAGTTAATAGTTCTCATCTTAAAAAATTGTTCGTCAATAATGAGGAAAAGAAAGTTTTTATAAAATGATTTTTATTTATTAAGCAAACAATAAAGTTTTAATATTAATCGAGAGGAAGGGAAAGAGAATAGGCAAACAAAAAATTAAAACATAAAATCAAAGGGACGATAAAAAAGGAAATACCGACGATCCAGAAAATGAGGGGGAAAGAACAACATAAGGAGCGGGGGCAGGGGAAACGGCTAGGAAGAGAGGGTAGGGATCCAACAACTACTAATTTTCCAGCCATCATCTCTATTGAGATTGTTTGGCTTCTTTTATATCTCAATGGCTTCCCTAAATTTCTAGTGATGAAACTGAGCAACCCTAGCAATAGCATGAGCCTCCTCAATACATACATGATGTTTCATCTTTTCAGCATGCTCTGCTAAGGCGGAAGACCAGATCCTCCCATGTTTTAAGTCGGTTGAGTGCTCATTAATCCTTTGATTAATAGAATGACCAGTGCCATCAATGTAGGGGGTCCCATAGGACAAGGAATAACATAGACACCTTTCATGTCGTTGGGGTCGACCAGGTCCTTTACCGACCGAAGGGAGCTATGGATTATGTTAAGGGGTCTAAAGGTAGAGGGAACATTATGCTTCCTAAGAATCCTTGCAATATTATTAGTAGTCCCTTGTATGAAAGGAAGATGAACCCCTCAGACTCAATCTTTAGGGTTTTGCTTGACCAATGAATTCTTGTTGGCTTTAAGGAAACCTTTCTGACCGAGGTGCCTACTATAATCATTATTAAATAATAGATAAATAAATGATTTTTTTATCATCTCAAGGAATGTGGTTAAGGAATAATAAACAAATAATGATTTATTTAAGTATTCGTATGGGATTTTGTCAAAATTTACAAGGAATAATAACTAAATAATGATTAATTAATTATTCCTAGAAGAGATAAGAACCAAACCTATCAAATCTGTGGAACTGCATTTGAGGCTGTAGTACAATATGATGTCATCTGGGCATGTGGGGGACTACCTCAAGGGCCACCCCCTCATGAGGTATAAAACATCTCACACACACACCTGGGAATCATTGGTAAAATATATTACATCATTGGACCATCAATTGTATGAATCATAAGCATGAAATAACCAAGTCAAAGGGAAACAATCATTGCCTTCACTTGATCTGACGCACCAAATGAGAGTGGAAGCTGGAACCAAGATACACCGCCCTCTAGCATGTTCTTCTGGAATAGATATGCTGATGTCAACAGAATAGGGCTTGCCATAGGTGAGGCAGGATCCTCAACTAAGGCACGAGGGAAAATAGTAATGTGAATGATGGAATGACACCAGGGAAAATGGGACTGAGGGACAAACAAACCACTTACCTTGTCATAGCATAAAGTGCATAGTTGACCTAGTAGTGACTGACTCGACTCCGGAGGGGATGGTGGACAGTATGGCTGAAGGCCAAAATGGGAAACATGGTATGAATGGTATACAAATATGGATGGAATATTGTTGTTACAGATCCATTTGGGCACATCACTCCTATCATTCAGATCAGTACCATTAGGGCTCATCAAACCCTAACTGAGTTGCTACATACCCAAGACAAGTCACCGCTTTAAACGCCTCCCTCCCTAAGAGTTTCTTGGTATGAAGCCCTCCAGAATTGCCTCTTTGAGGGACCAACATAGCCTTGGTCAGGGGTAAGTGTGCTTTAGTGCAAGTAGGCCCACGTTAGGGTGCTTTTCAGACCACTTAGGCCCACTTCAACTTGCATTGGGTGAGTTTGAGCGAAATCATCATAGGGTTCTGGGAATATTCTTACCTTCTGGAGCCATCTAGAAGATTCCCATAGTTAATATCTCCTATGAGCTCAAAATTTCGAAATTGGATAGGGAATGAGTTAAGAAACCTCCTATCCTCTCATCTTTTTCTCCATGGAAACTAACTCTATGTTTGGAAGGCCATTCAATAACCTGATTTATGACCAAACCTCCTCCATTTGCCTATAAATTGAGCACTCATCTAAGTGATCATGGGCTGCACTTTGAGAATTGAGAGTATAAGCAAGTGTTATTATGCTGCTAGAGAGTTGTGATATTGATGTGATGTCAATTGGAACCCAAGCTAGAAGATTGACAATGGATCAAACTTCAAGGTTGTAATTCTTCCTTCTACTTAATAAAGTTGTTTACACCCTTTTCCATATGCTTATCTTGATATATGATGTTTATATGTGTGAATGTATCTGATTCCATTTACTTATAGTCGATATATCTCTTAATTTGATTGGTTATCTGTCTTCTGTTTATGCTATCAAGTAATTTTTGAGCGAGTTAAGTTCAAGAAGGAGCGATGGGAGTCATACAAAGGAGACAAAAGGAAAGCAAAAGAACAAGTAGGTCATTTGATTCCCTTTGTCTTATTTATCATCTATAGAAAAAGGATAAGCACTTTAAAATTGTTGTTCTAGGTATAGATACCTACCTAGGGAATTAGTATTTATCCGTAGATGAAAAATTCCTCATAACAAATTGGTGACTCCACTGGGGAATGATCATCTCTCCAATAGTTTACCTTCATCCTAGAACTCCTAGTAGACTTTAATTGTCTTAATTGATCTTATCTTAGCCTTTTTGAAGTTTTTTGGTCAAAATTTGCACTAGAATGCCTACTTTAGGAATGTGTTGGAATCAATGCACCCTTGGCCATGGTACAGTGTGCTTAACAGTGCACCCTTGGCTTAGAGATAGTGCATTTCAGTGCATTGTCTCCCATTTATACCTGCATCGGTCCACCTTAGGTGAAATTTCGACCTTTGTATTGGGTTTTTTCACCAAATTTCCTAATGTTTCAGCTTGCTGGGTGATCAATGAATGTTATGTCTATGAAATGAACATTGTATTTCCTTTCCTAGCCCTACTTTGGCCCTAATTGTTTGGTGTTTCTTAAATGATTTCTTTATCACTATCAATTCATTATCAAAGTTAGATTATAGTTAATTAATCTTTGTTCAAAAGAAAGTGTCGTAAAAGTCTTTAATTCTCTCGAAATTGAACTTTTGTAAAGTCTTCGTTCTTGCAAAAAGATTGATTGGTTGTATGTGCATTAGCTTCATTTTTTTTCATCTCAACATTAAGGGAATTGAAAAGAAAAACTTGCATCATGCATTTAGTAGTTTGTGAATGATTGATAGGAATAGCTAGGGAAATTTGCATTAGATGTGCTCTATGCTCTTTATCAAAGATTTGATTGGTCTATCCCTCACTAGCTACAGTTTTCATTGTTAACTGAATGAATGAATGTTTCTCATAATAGTTGCATTCTACGAATTGCAAACATACATCACGCGGTGAACCTTGAAAGGCAAATTACAAAGAAGATCAACTTAAAATTCATCTGAATTAACCTAATGGAGCATTGTAACTTAAAACATAACGTGTAGAGGTTCTAGGCTAGAGACGTGCTCCGACATTGTAAAACATATTAGTTGTCGCTAACTTGTCTGCGATACATCTTGAGTGTGATACCTCATTCCATGTATGTGATTATATCGTAGCTCGTCCATGTACCTTCCGGTGTATAGGGTGATGTTACAGTATGTAAAGTATATGGGAATGCTCTCACTGTGTAGTTTCGCATTAGACAACGCTAATAAGGACTGGGCTTCCACGTACTTTCGGGTATATATGGGTGGACAACACTAGGTTTTTGTCCATCCTTAGGTAACCGAGTTAGCCACCTTGTACACTGTGATACACCAAACATAAAATTCGTGGAGATTGCCTACTCGTACTTCTCGATTCGCTGGGAGCTATTATGTAGTCCACAGTTGCTTGGTAATCCTTTTGCCTAGATCATCCCTCTTTTCTTTTGTTATGTTATTTTGATTAAAATAAATTAATTGACCAAGGATAACATCCTCCAAACTCACTCCTTAGTTGATCTTAGGTTGAGACATATGACAACAATTCCAGAGTCCACCGATCAAGGAATTCCTTTTCATGGGAATCGTAGCCCTTTTCGTCCTTTCGAATAGATTGGTACTCCTTATGTGGCTACATTATCCCTTTCGAGATTTACCATTGGCTTTCCAGTATGGTTGTTTTCAACCTCCTCAATTTAGAATGTCATTATTTCTCCACAATTGAGTACTCCAACTAGACAAAATCAACATCTAGTTGATCCCAAAGTTGACCCTTTGCCTTCTTCATTGGTTGTTTCTTCCTCCCATTCTTCCTCTTCACCTAGTGAAAGTGTTGATATGTTTATGACATAGGAGCTATTGTTTCAACACTCTTTCGAGTGATGTGTTTCTCACATGAAGGCAGAATTGTCACTATTGACCATCCTTCATTTTCTGATCCAAATATGGCTTCTAGTCAGCCATCTTCCCTAAATTGTCCTTTTTTCCTAATGGTATCTTCCACACCACGAGTCAAATATGTGGCAACCCGTTCCATGCCTACATCAACTGACGATCAATTTAGTGATGTTGTACATTATGTACTAGGGGAACTGGAACCAGATCCCTCTAATGGATTCCTTGCTATGGATCCCTTCCAGAGCATTGTTCTCCCATCTGATGAGAACCTCTTGGAAGTCCTGACCTCTTATGGTTCGTGAATAAAGGAAGATGAGGATAGTTCCTATTCTTGTCTCAACCTCATTAAAAAATGAAACAAAGAGATTAGCATAGTTCATTGTCTTGTGTCAAGTTGATTAAAAAGTTAAACAAGGAATACGAGCATAGTTCCTTGTCTTTTATCGAACTCGTTAAAAAATGAAACAAGGAATATGAGGATAGTTTTTTTACTATGTCAACATCATTAAAAAATGAAGCAGGTCCTAGAGCATAGTTCAATATCTTTTGTCAAGCTCATTAAAAAATGAAACAAGGAATCTAAGCAAAGTTCCTTGTCTTGTGTCAAGCTCGTTAAAAAATGAAACAAGGTCCCCTGAAGTGAAGTTCAAATTTGAGTCTTTGATTAGATCTCATACAATCTTTCACTTGATCTTGTAAATGAACTTTCATTCCATCCACCTGATAGCCATGAGTAGTCTACTTAGGTTAATTCAATTAAGCTTGGGGGGCATGCACCTAGAATCGAGTCATCATGCTAGGGGCATGCAAATTAATCAAGCATAGTTTTTTTTTTCAAGCTTGTGTAAACATGAAACTAAATCCAAGCATAGTTCCCTATGGTTCAAGCTTGTCTAAAAATGAACTCATCTCCATTTTAGCCCTTGTGATTTCCATTTTATCAACCTCTTTCGTCAGATGAACCTTGGTTTTTCTGCTTGCATCGTCACTATCTGCTTAGCCGATCATACGCTTTCGGTTGGTTGTTTAACCTTTTCTAGGAACAGTTGCAATGAGTGGTCTTATCAGCCAGTGATCAACACATTTCGAGAGGTTCCAACATCATCAGAACCATTCACTATCCTAGACACCACTCATTTCTCAAAGTGGAGTCCTCTTTAAGCTCCTTTTAGACTCTTGAAATATGAAAATATTTCCGACCACTTGTCCTTTTAAGCTCGTTAACAGATTGGAAATGACATCTACTCAGTATAATTTTAACCCCTTTTTGGACTGAGATAGATTATTTACGAAAAAGGAATATGTTGACCAAACATGGTCAATATGTTCTCTCTTGTATTGTTTTACACTTGTTCAGGCTTGAGAGACAAATCTATGAAAAAGAACTTGTGGATTTTTCTTTTTGTTCCTTTTCGAACTCTCTAAACATGAAAAGGACTAAGTTATCATTATCGTTAAACTCTTTAAACATAAAATAGTGACAAACTTGTCCATCATGACAAGACCAAGTTTCACCTTCTCTAGACTCAGTAAAAGATCACATAGCGGTGGATTCATCCGAAGGGTGGAATTATAAAACAAGCATATGTTATCCTCCTCAAGCTTGATAAAAATAAAGAGGTACTAGTTAACAATGACTGGGGAAAATGGGAAAATGGGTAAACCACTTTATGGCAGCAAGTCGCTCTTGAACATGACAACTTCACTTCATCATTGTGATTATTTGGGTTGGGTTATCTGCTTGATGGTCATCATCCCTTGGTCTATCATACCATCCATTACTTTTGTTTTGGGTCAATGTTGCCAATCCATTCAGTGTCACCAACAGTTCAAGAGAAGTCACTCAGTTTGAAATTCATCCTTTGCAATACTCATAAACCTTCATTTTCATGACCACCATTCCTGAACCTTGTGTCGTTAGTCACATTCTATCTCAAAAAATCATTACACTCATTTCATATTATTGATGTGGGATACATCAAGGCCCTCCTGTGATGAGTCGCTTCTTGTCGACATCAACACATTAAACAAAGAAGTTGACTTAGAAACACCCTTCCAGTACCTTGAGACTTGCATGCATCAATGGCAGGTTTCTTGCTTCTGGCGATAGGTTGACATCACTGGCCTTTGATCAAAAGACTTTTTATGGTGTTTGACATCAAAATATCCATTCACACCATGTAAAATGTACTACAATACCCTGAGGATCATTATCATTATCAGTGATTTCTCTCACATATGTTAATGGCTTACATTATTGGCTGGTAATCAGATGGTGTTTTCCCATTTTCGAATTCAGATCACATGTTCGCATGGTTAGACTCATACTTGAGCAAGTGACTGAGCAAGATAGAAGATCCCAAATCTAGTTTCCTCCATCCCGTCTATGATTTTAGGAAATGTACCAAATCATTTGTACAATGGCATTACATTGATGGTCATCTAATCATGGGTCTATATCTGTAGATGAATATCTATGTACTTGTAATGAAAGTTTATATCCTGAGCATGGGTATGCCTTACCTCACCGATTCATGAAAAAAAATCAAAATATCATGATATTATGTATTGTAATCGATGCAAGTCGCCATCCACTTCAAAACCTCCTCATCACATCGTAAAGCATATCACTCGAGATCCTTATTTTTGACTTCATTCTTTAGGGGGCAGCTATTACAGATCCATTTGGGCACATCACTCCCATCATTCCAATTAGTACCATTAGGGCTCTTCAAAACCTAATTTAGTTTCTACATGCCTAGACAAGTCACCACTTTCAACACAGCCTTGGTTAGGGGTAAGTGTGCTTCAGTGCAGGTAGACCCATACCAGGGTGCTTTCTAGAGCACTTAGGCCCACTTTGACCCACACTGGGTGAGTTTGAGCGAAATCATCATAGGGTTCTGGTATTATTCTTATCTTCTGGAGCCACCTAGAAGATTACCACACTTATCATCTCCTATGCTCAAAATTGGATAGGGAATGAGTTAAGTAACCTCCTATCCTCTCATCCCTTCCTCCATGGAAACTAACTCTAAGTTTCAAAGGCCATTCAGTACCCTCATTTATGACCAAACCTCTCCATTTTCCTATAAATTGAGCACTCATCTAAGTGATCAAGGGCTGGACTTTAAGAATTTGTGAGATATTGTTGGTGTGAGGATTGAGATTAGAAGCAAGTATTGTTATGCTACCAAAGTGTTGTGCTATTGATGTGATGTTGGTTGGAACCCAAGCTCAAAGAGTGACAATGGATTGGACTTCATGGTTGTAATTCTTCCTTCTACTAAATAAAGTTATTTACACCTTTTTCCAGATGCTTATCTTGATATATGATGTTTAAATGTGTGAATTTATCTGATTCCATTTACTTATATTTGATAGATATCTTGCTTTGGTTGGTTCTCTATCTTTTGTTTATTCTTGCAGGTACTTTTTGAGCAAGTTAAGTTTGAGAAGGAGCGACAGGAGCCATACAAAGGAGACAAAAGGAAAGTGAAAGAACAACTAGGTCCTTTGATTCCATTGTCTTATTGATCATCTGTAGAAAATGAATAAGTGCTTTAAATTTGTTGTTCTAGGTATAGCTACCTACCTAGGGAATTAGTATTTATCTGTAGATGCAAAATTCCTCATAACAAGATCCATTTGGGCATATCACTCTCATCATTCAGACTAGTGCCATTAGGGCTCATAAAACCATAATTTAGTTACTACATGCCCTAGACAAGTCACCACTTTGAATGCCTCCTTCCCTGAGAGTTTCTTGGCCTAAAGCACTCCAGAATTGCCTCCTTGAGGGAACTGCGCAGCCTTGGTCAGGGGTAAGTGCACTTAAGTGCAGGTAGGCCCATGTCAGGGTGATTTCTAGAGCACTTATGCCCACTTTGAGCTATGTTGGGTGAGTTTGAGTGAAATCATCATAGGGTTTTGGGAATATTCTTATCTTCTGGAGCCATCTAGAATATTCCCACACTTATCATCTCCTATGAGCTTGAAATTGGATAGGGAATGAATTAAGTGACTTCCTAACCTCTCATCCCTTCCTCCATGCAAGCTAACGCTAAGTTTGTGTTACACTAAAATTTGTCACCATGACTATCTGCAGTTAGTATGGCTCCATCAACAGTCATACTATCCTCGTTGTCAAGCCTTATACCTCTGCTCTCCATGTCAAACTTCAAGAAAGAGAGAAAGTCATTTAAAATCATGTTTATCTCTGGGTACGCAGTTTCTCTCTACCTTGCCTGCGTGTACGCATCCCAAACTCATTGTACCTGTGTACTTGTACGCTCTGTAAGTCAAGGGATGGGTGCGTGCTCCTGTAAAGGTCAAAAGGCGCGAGTTTCATCTTAAAAAAGTTACTTGTGGTCATTTCTAAAGCATTCTAGAAGATTGTTTGACGTGTATTGAGCGCCTCCAGATGGTTCATGCATCCCTATGAAAGAGGAACTTATCCCATCAAGAGAGGAGATACCCCATCCAAAAGAGGGAGTATCCCATTGATGTTGGACCTGAATAACTTCCTCTAGAACACTATAAATACAGGCATTGGGCCAGAGGAGGGAAGGTTGAAAGCTGAACATTCCAAAGGGTAGATGTTGCTGGAATTAGGACTTCCAAGTAGAAGCTTGTGAGGAGAGATTACCATCCTTTCTTGTTTCATTTGGAAGTGGGTGAGCTTGTCAAAGTAGAGGAAAACTCTTGCTGAACCCTGGGAGGAACTTGCACAACGCCAAGGCTTAGGTTGTAATGGTTTCTCTTTTGTTTCCTTAATACAAATAAGTCCATTCTTCTCAATGATTTGTTGTTAATGAATTGTTTCATATACTCCTCGGTCTATATGTTGAATATGCTTTGTTTTATGAGATATTCAGGTGTTATGTAATCGTTTGATTGTTAGTGTATGCAGGTTTCGAAGTGAAGGAGGAGCTCATCTGGATCGACGAGGCTAGACTACTACAACAGCGTTGGATTTAAGGTAGAATCGAAAACACTTGGTTTCTCGTATGATAATGCATATTTAGAGAAGGATTGCTCTTAATTGTCTTGTTTGTCACTAGAAAGTCTTAGGCTTCTAGGGAGGTTGGTTTTGTCCGCAAAATTAACTCTTTCCGCATGAAAAACTGGCGACTCTGCTTGGGAATCCATGGATTTGATTGAGTTCTCTTTTGTTTGCTACTTTGATTTGAGAAACTCTGATTTCTTTCTAGTTTTTGACTGATTGACTGTGAATTTGGGCGGAATAGCTTAGGGTTGAGTTAGTTTTTATTTTTCTTGATTTTGAGAGCAGTACGCACCCTCTGCGTTAAGTACAGTGCGTACTAGTACGCACTTTTGCTTTGTACACAGAGCGTGGCCACACCTGTGCCAACAGGCTGCCTACGTACCCCTGTCAAAAGCTTAGAAAATTTAAATTTTTTCCTTTTTACCCATTAGATTTTGTTTATAGTTTATTTATTGCTGCCCAGATCCATTGGTTACCTGTCAGAAGCTTTCATCTTGGCTAATTTCATTGGAATTCCTGCTTTAAGCTTTTATCTATTGGGTGTTTTGAGTCTCTTTTTTGAGAAATTCTAAATTTGATTTCCTTTGGTCATTACTTGGAGGTTTGTCTCAGTCCTTTCACAATTTTGCATCTTTTTGCTCTTGTTTTTGCAAAAAATATTCCCCCTCATTCGCCTTTGAGTGTTTTTATTTTTTGATCTTTGGAACTCTCACCCAATTTTCTCGACTTGCACTTGATTGGTTCTTAGATCACATTAGAATCATCTTGTGTTTGAGAATTCTCTTGGATTTGCATAATTAGAATTCTCCTTTTCGGAATATGAATGAAAAATGTGCATAGATTACATTTGCATACTTTTCAAGT
>APFE030472918.1:0-10987 GCA_000404065.3 Pinus taeda | reverse complement strand
TCAACCAGAAATTAAGAGAATAGAAGAAAATGGGTTGTTAAAAAAGATTGTCAAAACAGATAGCCTCATTTATATCCCAGTTCAGGTTCAAGTAAGAAATGAATGGATTTCTGTTGATGCTTTTGTTGACACCGGTGGATCAAATAATTTGGCTAGACCCTCTTTATTCAAATCACTGTGGAAACCACTTAAAAATATTTTGGTTTCAGAAACCATAGGAGGATCTGTGAATCTAACACATTATGTTGATAATATCTCTTTAAAAGTGGGAGGGAGTATTGTTAAGATTTCTGCAATTCAGCATTTTGATCCTTCAGCAAGTCTTATGTTGGGAATGCCATTTATAAATTCTGTTCTTCCAGTTACAATCAGTCAAGATAAGCTGGTTATTAATTTAAAAAAGAAAGCTATTGCTGTTCCTAGATTGTTTATTGCAAACTCTGAAGCCAGGAAAGAAAATAGCCAGAAAAGAATAGGAACCAGAAAACCAAAACAAGATTCTGATGATTGGCAGGAAGTATTACAATTCTATGAACAAAGAGCAGAATCAAAAACAAAACAATTGGCTTGTATAGATCCCAACTGGTCAAAAGAACAAAGTAATATCTATCAAAGATTGTTGAAAAGTTGTTCTGAAAACCCACAACAGTTTTGGCTGACAGAGAGCCCGATGCAAGAAATCGTCACTTTGCATGATAATGGCGTAAAAGGTAAGATGATTCCTTGTACCCCAGCAGATGAGCAGGAGATAAAGAAGCAGATAAAAGAATTACTACAGATGCAGCTTATTGAGCCCAGCGAATCTCATTATTCTTGTTCAGCATTTCTTGTGAGGAATCATTCTGAAATAGTAAGAGGTAAGCCAAGAATGGTAATAAACTACAAACCTCTTAATGCTATTACTCAAAGTTTTAACTATCCATTACCAAGACCTGAGACAATCATGCAGAAGATTCAGCACAGCAAAGTGTTTAGTAAGTTTGACATGAAGCCGGGATACTATCAGATTCAGATCCAACCAGAGGATAGGCATAAAACCGCTTTCATTTGCCCAGCAGGATTTTATCAGTGGAAAGTGGTACCATTTGGTTTAAAAAACGCCCCCGCATTCTTCCAGAGGAGAATGGACTATATTTTTGCTAAATATGGTTTTATAGTCACATATATAGATGATATTCTTGTACATAGCCCAGATATACATACTCATTTAGAGCATTTAGAAATTTTCTTAAAAGAAGTTCAACAGCATGGAATAGTCTTGTCAGAAAGAAAAATGTCTCTGTTTCAAGAAAATATGGATTTTCTGGGAATTAATGTTGCTAATGGAGCAATCCAAATGCAACCTCATGTTTTAACTAAATTGACTCAGTTTCCTGATGAATTGAAGGATACCAAGACCATTCAAAGATTTTTGGGAGTCTTAAATTATCTTCACAAATACATTCCAAATCTATCAGAAAAGACAGCACCTATCAGAAAACATGAAAAACAAGGTTGGTCACAGAAAGCAACTGAAGCCGTTAAAAGTTTGAAAGAAGAATGCCAGCATCTACCAAAACTTCAACCACCAGGTGATGGATTACTTATTCTGCAGACAGATGCTTCTTTAGATTTTTGGGCTGCCGTTTTATTAGAACAAAGAAGAAACAGTGAAGGTAAACTTGAAGAGAATCTTTGCGGTTATGCTTCTGGGGAATTCACATCTAGTCAGAAGAACTATTTCATTGCTGAAAAAGAAACATTAGCTATCTTCAACGGGATACAAAGATTTGAGGTATATCTTACACCCGTAAAATTTTTAGTCAGAACAGATTCCAGAAATTTCAAATATTTCTTATCCGCCAAAATTTCAAGGCAAATTGCTAAAGGCAGAATATTAGCTTGGCAGATTTGGTTCCAACAGTTTGAATTTGAAGTTGAATGGATCCCAGGTAACTCAAATTTTCTGACAGACTCCTTGACAAGAGACATGAACAAAATGTATATAACTTGTAAATATTCAGTTTTCGAAATTCCAGGTAAAAAACCAGAAGATGACAGTTTTGCCACTTTTGTCGATAGATTCAGAATTCTGGAAAGCCATGTCAATTGGCTGACTGATGAAATAAAAAAGGTGGTAGGACTGAGGCTTAGAAGAAACATGTGGATTCGCAAGTGCCAAGCATGGCAATCAAAAAACTTGGGTATCTCCTTGGGCTTAGATGACAACTTGGTAAAAATATTTTCTTTACCAAACATGAAAGTCAAACTTTATTTCAGAAGCCTCAATGATCTATGGTCTAGCGTTTACACTAAAGAAATGATCTGGACCCTCATGATTTTAAATTATTATCAGATCATAGGTGGTGTAGATTTTGCATTCAGCCTATTCACAGGTGCTAAGATCTTAGATCTTGAAGAAATACCCATAAAGGAAGAAATGGTAAAATATTTGGTTTCATTAAAAATTCCAGATATTTTTGAAGAATTAGAATCAGCATTTCTCCAAAGGATTGATGAAAACTATGCAAATACTGACTCTTTCCCTCAATACGAGATTTTTGAAGGTTTTGCAAATTGGGAAATTAGAGGAGCAAAATGTACAAAAATTCCATCTACCAGAATCTCCCAGTGCATTCAGCGAACAGTGCAGTATTTGAAAACATTTTCATATCCTTGGGATTTTCATAGTCTAAGGATCCGAGATAACATTGAACCAAATCCTTTCAATCAAATCTTTAGTTATGAGAAAATTGGTAATTTTGAAACAGGTAACAATCAGGAGCTTATTAAGCAGCATGCCGAATGGTTTCACGAATTTGGAAATTTAAGATTGACAGAGAAAGTGCAGATTCTCAAGAAATTAGATGAATTGCAAGGTCAGCCTAAAGCACTCAAGTTTATAATTAATCAGAAGGCGTTAATAACAATCTCGGTCTCACATCCAAATTGGAACAACAATGTCATCCATCTCATAAGCCTGATGATTTCTAAAAGAATATGTACATCAATGATATTTGAATTGGGATGGCAACATAAAGATGAATTAAATGAAAATTGTCGGTTATGGATACAACATTCAATTGAAAGTTCCACAAATATGTTTCAGATTTTCAAGTGGGAACTTTTGGATGGTGTTGAACTGGCAGTACAAAAATCACCTGCAACTCGTAGTGCTTTTAAAGATTCCTTTCTTGACATAGACATAAGTGGTCTTCCGTTTTTGAACAAGTGGGAAAAACAAGAAGCACAGTATACTCCACAACAACAGGGCCTACACAAGATAAAAACGAATCTCAGCAAAGGGGAATCTTTATCAGCAGCATCTAGCCGGACAACAATAATACAAGAAAAAGAAAAAGTAGAGATGACAGATGCGCAAGATCCAAATGAAGGAATCGATGAACAATACAATCGGGTCATGGCCAGGTACTATCAACAACAGTATGATGATTACGAACCGTCTCCAGGACCATCCGAAGAGGATCTTTGGGAAACGAGAAGTCCTACATGGTAGAATCTTTGTCAGCAATGTGATAAGGTTGATCACATGTTGTGACAGGATTCTTTTGTACAGAAAAGAATTGAGTAGACACCGTCGGTGGATAAAGATACCGACAGGACCCTCAATTATTTTTCTTTTGACGTCAGTGTTAGATAGGTATAACACTATATAAGAGAGTATTGGGAGATCGTTAGGATCATCCTGAGCATTAAGAGTGTTTTGAGTCTGTGTGAGTCTGAGTTTGTAATAAGCTTTGTATTCTCTTGTTTTTATTAATATCGAAGCCTTCTGGGCCGCCTGTCTGAGGACAGTTTTTATAATCCAAAAGAGGTTTGAGCTGTAAGGCGCTGAAGTGAAGACCTATGAAGCTGAGGTCGTGGCGCGCATGATCGCCTGAGGATCAGATACCTGTATCAGAAAGGTGGAAGGAAAGCTTTATTTTCGAGTAAGTCTTACTCAGCCTCTGTTTCGAATGTTCAAGTGTACTCAGCCTCTGTTTCGAATGTTCAGTGTTTCCAATATTGTGGTATCAGAGCCATACCTCGATTCTGTTAGTTTGAATTCTATAGACAGAGTCTGAAGATAGCCAGGTAGCCTTCGAAAAGTATTTCGTTTTGCGAATACTGAGTAAATAAACGCTACTTCAGTCAATCTCTGGAATAGAATTAGTCCAACTAAGTATGGCAAAATTTTTGAGATCTTTTTCTACGATAGATAAATCTTCCATTTCTGAGGTAGAAAATAGATCCCAGGAAACAGATATAATTGAACATGAAAAGGTAGAAGACCCAGAAAATTGGAATCCCCCGGCTTTAAACACAAAAGAAATTTATCCCGTTCCAGTAATGTTCAAGTTAACAAAGAAGGCCTATTTCAAAGAAATCGAGCTGAAAGTTAGAATTAAAGGTCCATCTGTTCAAATTATAGGTCTGAATTTGTTTTCTGATGAAGAAATTAAGAAGTTCAGAAAATATCATGCAGAAAAAAGATTCTTTTATCTGCATTTTGGAGGAATAAGGATAGGGTTAGCCCCGCTGGTTCGTAGAGGCTTAAATACTCCTTGTATAGCAGAACTCTTTGATACAAGACATAACATATATGATCATGCCCGAATTGGTACTATCCAAGGAAATCTTTCTTCGGGATGTCAATATGGAACAATCTTTCCTGACTATGCAATTAGCTTAACAGATGTCCATCTCAAAGATTGCTGGAAGACACTAATAGGAGTTCAGGGTCTCTCGATGGTTGATGACAGTGAGTATTTGTCAGTAATTGTTCAAACTTCATTCCAATTGACAAATACAGTGCATCCAAAGCTAAAACAACCAGTATTAAGAGATTGTGTTGCAGTAGGTGTAGGCAATGCGCAAATTGAAGGAGTTCATTATGATAAAGAAGCCTTGCCTAGTGATTGGTATATACAATATAAGTCTCTGGCTGCAGATAGTTCAAATAAATTGGTCAAGAGAATGTATGTAGCAGATAATTGTGTAAAAATCTTGCCGAGTCAACCTTCAATACCAAGACCAATTGCTTTGCCAGAAAAACATGTCTTACCAGCCCAAAGGGAACCAGTCCTTACCAGTGGAAGAAGGTCTTTTTATCGTCAGATCGCTATACCAGAAGAGCCTAGTACTTCCACTAGTACTCCAAGGTCTGATACTCAGCTATACATACCAGAAGAAAAGCCATTTTTAGCTGTCAATAAAATGTTTAGAACATATGTACATAATTTCCCACCAATAGATGAATTTCAGTATGCAGCTAAGAGATATGTAAAAGGAGGAAAATGGCCACCAAAAACAAAGTTTTGTACTACTTCATCTTTTTCAAAACAACCACCTACTAGAGCTGACTGTGCTCCATTATTAGAACACAATTCACAAAATCCAAGTGATATGGATCAAGTACATCAGATAGGAAATTATCTGACCACTTGGTGTGCTTATGCCGAAGATGTTCTAGATGATCTTGGTGAACAAGCTGAGCTTATTAATGCAAATCTGAAATTACTATATGATGAGCAACAGAGAGAGAAACAAGAAAAAGAAGAAAGGAGAAGAAGAAAACAAAAGAAAAAGGCCAGAGAAATTCCAAAATTTCATAGAGATATGTCTGTCCCTAATCATTGGGATTTAGAAGAAGAAAGCAAGGAGAAATCAGAAGAAAATACTTCTACAGATGAAGGTACTTCTAAAGATACTGGGAAGTTAACCAGTGAATCCAAGACCTTCAGAGTTCACAAACCTTTTGAGTCAAAGAAAGAAGTGATGACTTTGTCTGAAGCCGCCTCTAGATTTCCATCCTTTATTTTGCCATCTATACGTAACCAGAATAAGGCACATATATTTAGAGAAGTTGCTAAGTATCCTAGAATTGAAGAAGACCTGTCAGCAGCAAACGCTAGTGGCTACATTCTAGATCTAGATAATTCTTCTAACCCAGGAGAATCTATTAGAATATGGATAGGAGCCCTATATCAGATGCAGGTTACAACAAAACTGGATAATGTATCTATTATACTTTTAGCAGAGAAAAGAATGGCAGGAATGGTCTACGACTGGTGGATGGGACCACCTCCGGAAGAAAGAATTGCCGTCATGGAATCAGGATTAGCCACTCTAGAAGTGTTACTTAAAACACAGTTCGTTCCAGAACCGATTGATGAAAGAAAACAACTTCTAACTGATCTTAGCAGGATGGAATTAAAAGATCTAAAATATTTAGATCAGTTCAGTAAAGATTTTATGGCTAAGGTTTATAAAGCTAATCTTTCAAATGATGTGGCTCAGAAAATCGCATACTTGACAAAAATACCAGGCAATTTAGGAGACCTCATAATGAAAGATATAGAATTGCAATATAAAACATTAGAGCAAATATATTGGGTGGATCTTCTGTTTAGAGTTTCAGAAAAGGTTAAATATTTATGTTGGCAGAAGAAAGCTAATGATATTACTCCAAGCTCCAATGTTTGTCAAGCAGTATTGCCATGGACACCTTTTAAGAAAAGAAAATCAAAGAGGTATGGCAAATACAAACCCAAGAAAGTCTCTAATCCAAGAAAGCCATTCAGAAAATATAAATTCTTGAAGAAAAGAAGAAATCCAAGAAACAATAATTGTTGTTTCATTTGTAAAAAAGAAGGACATTTTGCAAGAAAGTGCCCACAAAAATCATCCAGTGCTTTAAAAGCCTGTATAGACATTCAAGATTTCCAGGATGATTGGTCAATTGTAAATTCAAATGATGAAGTTTCAGATGTCTATATTTTGACTGAAATATCAGATGCCGAAGCAGAAGAAGACGAAGAAACTGTACAAAAAATGAATGTTTGTAGGTCATGTTCCGATGACGAATGGTCAGACGAAAAGCATTATAGTGAAGAAGAAAGTAGCACAGATTATGATGTTACCAGCGAAACCTCATATGATTCAGACAATGAGTCTGTAAGCACTGCTTCATTATCAATCAGGCAAGGTAAACAACCTATGCCACCCTACCCTCAGATAAATGCTTTTTGTCCATTCGAGAAGAAAACAACTGTTTCCACAAGTTTACCTCAACCAGAAATTAAGAGAATAGAAGAAAATGGGTTGTTAAAAAAGATTGTCAAAACAGATAGCCTCATTTATATCCCGGTTCAGGTTCAAGTAAGAAATGAATGGATTTCTGTTGATGCTTTTGTTGACACCGGTGGATCAAATAATTTGGCTAGACCCTCTTTATTCAAATCACTGTGGAAACCACTTAAAAATATTTTGGTTTCAGAAACCATAGGAGGATCTGTGAATCTAACACATTATGTTGATAATATCTCTTTAAAAGTGGGAGGGAGTATTGTTAAGATTTCTGCAATTCAGCATTTTGATCCTTCAGCAAGTCTTATGTTGGGAATGCCATTTATAAATTCTGTTCTTCCAGTTACAATCAGTCAAGATAAGCTGGTTATTAATTTAAAAAAGAAAGCTATTGCTGTTCCTAGATTGTTTATTGCAAACTCTGAAGCCAGGAAAGAAAATAGCCAGAAAAGAATAGGAACCAGAAAACCAAAACAAGATTCTGATGATTGGCAGGAAGTATTACAATTCTATGAACAAAGAGCAGAATCAAAAACAAAACAATTGGCTTGTATAGATCCCAACTGGTCAAAAGAACAAAGTAATATCTATCAAAGATTGTTGAAGAGTTGTTCTGAAAACCCACAACAGTTTTGGCTGACAGAGAGCCCGATGCAAGAAATCGTCACTTTGCATGATAATGGCGTAAAAGGTAAGATGATTCCTTGTACCCCAGCAGATGAGCAGGAGATAAAGAAGCAGATAAAAGAATTACTACAGATGCAGCTTATTGAGCCCAGCGAATCTCATTATTCTTGTTCAGCATTTCTTGTGAGGAATCATTCTGAAATAGTAAGAGGTAAGCCAAGAATGGTAATAAACTACAAACCTCTTAATGTTATTACTCAAAGTTTTAACTATCCATTACCAAGACCTGAGACAATCATGCAGAAGATTCAGCACAGCAAAGTGTTTAGTAAGTTTGACATGAAGTCGGGATACTATCAGATTCAGATCCAACCAGAGGATAGGCATAAAACCGCTTTCATTTGCCCAGCAGGATTTTATCAGTGGAAAGTGGTACCATTTGGTTTAAAAAACGCCCCCGCATTCTTCCAGAGGAGAATGGACTATATTTTTGCTAAATATGATTTTATAGTCACATATATAGATGATATTCTTGTACATAGCCCAAATATACATACTCATTTAGAGCATTTAGAAATTTTCTTAAAAGAAGTTCAACAGCATGGAATAGTCTTGTCAGAAAGAAAAATGTCTCTGTTTCAAGAAAATATGGATTTTCTGGGAATTAATGTTGCTAATGGAGCAATCCAAATGCAACCTCATGTTTTAACTAAATTGACTCAGTTTCCTGATGAATTGAAGGATACCAAGACCATTCAAAGATTTTTGGGAGTCTTAAATTATCTTCACAAATACATTCCAAATCTATCAGAAAAGACAGCACCTATCAGAAAACATGAAAAACAAGGTTGGTCACAGGAAGCAACTGAAGCCGTTAAAAGTTTGAAAGAAGAATGCCAGCATCTACCAAAACTTCAACCACCAGGTGATGGATTACTTATTCTGCAGACAGATGCTTCTTTAGATTTTTGGGCTGCCGTTTTATTAGAACAAAGAAGAAATAGTGAAGGTAAACTTGAAGAGAATCTTTGCGGTTATGCTTCTGGGGAATTCACATCTAGTCAGAAGAACTATTTCATTGCTGAAAAAGAAACATTAGCTATCTTCAACGGGATACAAAGATTTGAGGTATATCTTACACCCGTAAAATTTTTAGTCAGAACAGATTCCAGAAATTTCAAATATTTCTTATCTGCCAAAATTTCAAGGCAAATTGCTAAAGGCAGAATATTAGCTTGGCAGATTTGGTTCCAACAGTTTGAATTTGAAGTTGAATGGATCCCAGGTAACTCAAATTTTCTGACAGACTCCTTGACAAGAGACATGAACAAAATGTATATAACTTGTAAATATTCAGTTTTCGAAATTCCAGGTAAAAAACCAGAAGATGACAGTTTTGCCACTTTTGTCGATAGATTCAGAATTCTGGAAAGCCATGTCAATTGGCTGACTGATGAAATAAAAAAGGTGGTAGGACTGAGGCTTAGAAGAAACATGTGGATTCGCAAGTGCCAAGCATGGCAATCAAAAAACTTGGGTATCTCCTTGGGCTTAGATGACAACTTGGTAAAAATATTTTCTTTACCAAACATGAAAGTCAAACTTTATTTCAGAAGCCTCAATGATCTATGGTCTAGCGTTTACACTAAAGAAATGATCTGGACCCTCATGATTTTAAATTATTATCAGATCATAGGTGGTGTAGATTTTGCATTCAGCCTATTCACAGGTGCTAAGATCTTAGATCTTGAAGAAATACCCATAAAGGAAGAAATGGTAAAATATTTGGTTTCATTAAAAATTCCAGATATTTTTGAAGAATTAGAATCAGCATTTCTCCAAAGGATTGATGAAAACTATGCAAATACTGACTCTTTCCCTCAATACGAGATTTTTGAAGGTTTTGCAAATTGGGAAATTAGAGGAGCAAAATGTACAAAAATTCCATCTACCAGAATCTCCCAGTGCATTCAGCGAACAGTGCAGTATTTGAAAACATTTTCATATCCTTGGGATTTTCATAGTCTAAGGATCCGAGATAACATTGAACCAAATCCTTTCAATCAAATCTTTAGTTATGAGAAAATTGGTAATTTTGAAACAGGTAACAATCAGGAGCTTATTAAGCAGCATGCCGAATGGTTTCACGAATTTGGAAATTTAAGATTGACAGAGAAAGTGCAGATTCTCAAGAAATTAGATGAATTGCAAGGTCAGCCTAAAGCACTCAAGTTTATAATTAATCAGAAGGCGTTAATAACAATCTCGGTCTCACATCCAAATTGGAACAACAATGTCATCCATCTCATAAGCCTGATGATTTCTAAAAGAATATGTACATCAATGATATTTGAATTGGGATGGCAACATAAAGATGAATTAAATGAAAATTGTCGGTTATGGATACAACATTCAATTGAAAGTTCCACAAATATGTTTCAGATTTTCAAGTGGGAACTTTTGGATGGTGTTGAACTGGCAGTACAGAAATCACCTGCAACTCGTAGTGCTTTTAAAGATTCGTTTCTTGACATAGACATAAGTGGTCTTCCGTTTTTGAACAAGTGGGAAAAACAAGAAGCACAGTATACTCCACAACAACAGGGCCTACACAAGATAAAAACGAATCTCAGCAAAGGGGAATCTTCATCAGCAGCATCTAGCCGGACAACAATAATACAAGAAAAAGAAAAAGTAGAGATGACAGATGCGCAAGATCCAAATGAAGGAATCGATGAACAATACAATCGGGTCATGGCCAGGTACTATCAACAACAGTATGATGATTACGAACCGTCTCCAGGACCATCCGAAGAGGATCTTTGGGAAACGAGAAGTCCTACATGGTAGAATCTTTGTCAGCAATGTGATAAGGTTGATCACATGTTGTGACAGGATTCTTTTGTACAGAAAAGAATTGAGTAGACACCGTCGGTGGATAAAGATACCGACAGGACCCTCAATTATTTTTCTTTTGACGTCAGTATTAGATAGGTATAACACTATATAAGAGAGTATTGGGAGATCGTTAGGATCATCCTGAGCATTGAGAGTGTTTTGAGTATGTGTGAGTCTGAGTTTGTAATAAGCTTTGTATTCTCTTGTTTTTGTTAATATCGAAGCCTTCTGGGCCGCCTGTCTGAGGACAGTTCTTATAATCCAAAAGAGGTTTGAGCTGTAAGGCGCTGAAGTGAAGACCTATGAAGCTGAGGTCGTGTCGCGCATGATCGCCTGAGGATCAGATACCTGTATCAGAAGGGTGGAAAGAAAGCTTTATTTTCGAGTAAGTCTT